>JANKOD010000009.1:8576858-8603774 GCA_026284645.1 Erythroxylum acuminatum | reverse complement strand
TGGTTGTTTCTCAATCTACAGAGGACGGTGTTGTTGTTGAATCCCTTCAAAGATAAACTGTATTCGTGCATAATCCAATGGCCATTGTGAACTGAAGTAAGATTCTTGTAAGTGAATCCCCTCCTCGATCCAGTGACTGTGGTCGTATGTTTACCAACTTTAGCCCTAGCAGCGATAGCGGTCTTGGCGTTAACCTCATGCCATGTACCCCCATTAGAGCCAACACTACGATCAATCCTCGAACCACCAACAGATTTCTTTTTCAGTGGAGTAAAGAAGTAAAGATCTTTATCAGCATTATCCCCGCCGTATTTTTTCCATATCTCCCATGGCTCTTCTTTACCGTATAAGTCACAGTCCATCACGACACCATCCCCCTCGAGTCCATAAAAGATCTTCTTGAAAAGATAATGACCCAGTAACTCGTCGTCGCCTGGAAGGAATCTAAATCCTGGTGGATATGGCAGCATCGGCTTCTCCATGTTGACAGGGTTTTCCTCAGCAAGACGACTCTTTTTCTAAAACAAAATAAGACGATAACTGGTGGGATTTCTAAACGACTAAGAAGGAGTAGACAATGAACTCTTAAACACACACACACATATATATATATATGCTTTTCCGACGATAATGTTGGATGTGTACGTGTTACATAACTGACACTTTTTTCTCGGTTTATTTATCTATAAGCATACAATTTCGGTAAGCTTCACCGCTTACAGGTTTTGCTTTAAAGAAGGTTACAAGATTTACTTGGGCAACGTATCCTAAATCTTGCCGTAAATTTTTATACAGTGCAGTCCAGTTCTTATAAGTATAACTGCATCTTCATCAAATGCATCTTTCGATCAGAAGACAAATGGTACATAAATGGCAACACATGATGTCCAATTCTCTTTTTTTATATATAACTTTTGTGAAATTTGGAAATTATTTAATACGGAATACGTTGAAAATGTAAAAGTAGATTGGTGTTATATTTATGGATGATAATTTTAGTTCATTCCCGATTCAAAGTTAATAGACCCAAATTGAGGTGATCTGGATTCAGACTTGGGAGAGTTGGCCCATTCTGATTCAAACCATCCAAATTTTTTCAAACTAAATAATGTCATTAATGACTAATTAATTAAAATAATATTATTTTAATTTCAGATAGATCAACATATAAATTACTCGAATTCGATTAAACCGAACTTAAATTGTTCGATCTGAATTTGATTTGGTTGATTGAACTAAAAAAATAAAAAATGAATCAATCATTGATGGGTGAACAAGCACAGTAGTTAAGGGTACGATGTCTGGATTACATTAGATGACAATTTCAATTAGAAACTACAGAATTAATTGCATGATAGCAGTAACATTCTATAGGCCATTTAATAATAATTTCAGCACTATAATTGATTATATGAAGAAAAAAAAACATTTTACTTGGTCAAAGACAATAATTTAAGCCTTTGAAGAAAAAAAGATTTATTAAATCTCTTATTTTGCAAGTTCTAGATTTTTCTAAGATATTTGAAGTTGTTCATGGTGCAACTCATGTAGAAATTGAAGGCATACTAATTCAATTTCTACATGACCTATAATAAAGAATTTTATGCAGTGGTACATTCTCTTATAATTAGTGTCATAAAGGAAAAAGGCAAAATTATAGACTATACATACCACTGCTCATGCCTTGTGAACTATGGTAAGAAATAAGTATGTGCTTTTATCTTAAGAGTCCCTAAATAAAAGGTTTTGATTCTATTTTTGACATGGTGGACAAGTTTCCAAAGATGAGTTGTTTCATTGCATCAAGACATATGATGTTTTCCAATTTGCTACACTCTTCTTCAAAGAGGATATATATGACTTCATGGGTTACTTTGAACAATTATCTTATATTATGATGTGAAAGTTAACACTAAGTTTCAATTTTTCAAATTCATCCTATCCTCAGATCGATAGATAAATTAAGGTTGTAAGTAGAAGCCTGTGGACTTCTTAAGATATTTGGTCGGTGTCAACATGAATAAGAATTTGCATATAAATAGGTGAATTGGTAGAAAGTCCTTTCTAGACAATTTTGAGAATCTAACTACGAAGGTCTTTTGATTTCATTCTTTTATCACAAACATGATTACATGAATAGTACATATATTCAGTTGGGCCGGTCGGACTTGGTATTTGCGTGAATACGTACTTCCCAGTTGGATGTGCCAGAATCAAAAACCAAACATTGTACAGTTTTTAACTAGTTTTAGAGCGAAGTATTGCTAAAACAAGAAAATGGCTCACAACCTGACATGATTGATCAAAAAATTGCCAAAATTATTGACGAATTCAAGAACCATCAATGGTCAAACTGACTTGCATTTAATGAATGAGTCACATTGCTGAAACTTTACATCGTAAACTACTAATGTTGAGGTAGAACTGGTCTCTTTTCCAACATCTCGTAATGGAGAACAAAATTATCCTGCATCCATATCATTCAAACCACATTGTCAGGAATTAAGAAGGGCTGCTCGACATTCTGAATAACGAAATTTCATATAAAAGAAAGATGCATGATACACTGCAAACCTTCCGTAAAATTTCGAATGTGTTTGGATCGAAGTAGTGATAAGACCCTCTCTCGTATGTGTTTGTTTTCACAAGTGGCTCCATGTTGGGCATTCTAATAAACCACCCTCGATGGTCCTTGTGGTAAAACCAGCCTCTATTGTAACTACAATCAACGTGGCCTCACCAATATTAACAGTATGACATTGTACGAGAAAAAGATAAAAGAAATACTAGACATCCCTAAAGATCACAGATGTTCAATTGAGTGAGAAAGCGAAGGGGCTGCGCAGATATGGAATAAAACTAACACAGAGTCGTCAGGGTAAAAGCTAGCTTACAGTTCATTGGCAGCATATAATTGAGCTTCATCTTTTGGCATGCTGAAAAACCAAAGGCAAAGAATGAAGGTAAATATTGAAAATTTGAGCAACCATACGGGAAAAGAATAATGGTTAATTTAAAAACTTCAGGTAAAGAATGAAGGTAAATCTTGAAATTTTGAGCAACCAAACAGGAAAAGAATAATGGTTCATTTAAAAACTTCAGGCAGCAACAGGAATGAGTACGGAAGATGTACCTGTAAAATATGTAAAACAGTGTTTCCACAGAGAACTTCGCAAAATAACCTTGCTGCAGTAGTTCATAGAGGTTGAGATAATGAATGGATAATCGAAAACTAATAAACAAATGTGGAAAAAGAAAGATGAAAAAACAGAAGATAAGAGAAAGACAGCTCACATGTAGAACAGGTGGTTGTTTGGCGTAATAACATTGCGGCACAGTAAACTCTGGATCACCCTTAGCAGGCTCATCCGACCATGGGGAGCCAAATGTCTTGTGAAGATTTTCAGCTGAATTCAAATTCAATCCTAGAGTTGTTAAATCAAGCCCAAGAGCAAGTGAGGTCAAATCAGGGTTACTCATTTTAATGACACTTAACAAGCCCAGTAATCCAAATGGATCAGAATTTGATTGCGTAGCCTGCATCGACTTTATGCCTTGATCCCTAAAGGACTGATTGACCGCTGACATTTGCTGCAGTCGAAATTGGGATGGATTTTGTTGCTGTTGATACTGCTGGATAAGATGGTCATATCCAATTCCAGAAACAGTATTTGGCGAGTTTAGAGGTCTCAATCCAATCCCAGGAGGTCCATTGGTCTGAACAATGAATGAATATATGGTTGCAGGAAAACATCAGTATTATACCAAAAGGACAAAACTATATATATGTCAACTGAAGAAACCTAGTTTTAAACTCATCCTTTTGCTCGTGCATGAAGTCATACCTGTGAGTGGTAGCTTGAATGTGAAGACTGAAATATATCTGAACCATGAAGCAGATCTTGACTGTTTACTGATGAAAAATTAACACCACTACTACTCACAGCTTGAGCATGTTGCTGCTGCTGCTGTGGACGATAAGATGAATAATTAGCCCCCAAATTGAAGCCAGCAGACCTTCCCATCTACAGCATTCAAAATTAAAGCATGTTAAGAAAGTATAGAACAGACAGCATTATGTTACTGTTCAAATTTGCAGTAAAGACTCACAGAGAAGTGCTGAGATTGCATCATTGACATGGTATTGTCATGAAGCTGTTCCTTCTGGTGTAAATCCATGCTGTAATCAGCACTACCACCTGAAACCAATTTTTTTATTGCAATCAATAAAATCACTTTCTTTTTTCCATTTTATTGCAATATTAACTCAGCCAGATGCTATAAAAGGAAGTATCAGTTTTAACATCAAGTGGTACTTTTCAGCAGTATTGATAAATGTGGACTGGCTGATTCTGTAACTCGTTTAACTTTAAACCAATCACAGAAGTAAAGGGCATTTGTATTAACCATGGAATTGACAAACAATCTACAAACCTTTGAATCCTGGTAAAGCAGGAAAATCTTCATTTTGGATGCTGAACTCTTGGTTTTGTTGAACAATAGGACTAACACCCAGACCTTGTTTCCGCAGTGAACCTGAATGATTCATGTTATAATTAATCTCCCCATACGGATGAAAGTGACTAGCATTGGCTACGAATGGTCAAATTGCAAGACAATAATTTCATTACCCAACTGCCCTTGGGGGCCTCCTGCAGAACTAGGGCGACTAGTCAACTGGGGGAAATCATTATTTATGTCAAAAGGTGAATTATCATTTCCATTAACATCATTCAACAGTCCCATAGAGCTGAGATTATTCACTGCTTGGACATGGCTTTGTGTGAGAGAACCACCAGCAGTAGGATAGGAGTTCCCTAACATAGACATCACCTGTGGAGATCCTGAATCCAGAAATACAAACATGTACATAGGGCTGGTTTTCAGCAGTAGAACTGAGCTACCATTCATTGTCCAAGGAAAAGAACAGAAAGAAAATTTACAAATGCAGCCAATATCACCTCACAAGTATACACCACATGCAAACATGATGCAATTGAGTGGTTAGTAAGTGACTTGAAAGAACGCCGAGCAAAAATTGAAAAACCAACAGTGGAAATTAACAATTCCGGGATTCACAAGGTAAAACCATCAGCTAATGGGACATTATATGTGGCCAAAAAACCTTTTAAACATGCTTGAAATAAAGCTCAGGCAACTCAAACCATTAATCTTTAACATCAAACAACATGGCTCTATCAAATTAAACAAATTTAGCATATTGTTTCTACATCTAGTAAGTAATTCCCATAGCCATGAATCCCCACTCACTTCTAGAAGACAATTAATAATTTCATTTCAAAATAAAGAAGAACATGCACAAATTGCAGCAATTGGACAGTACCTTAGCGCAAGGAAAATGCAGTTATCCAGGTTCAGTCATCACACACTATTCCGACCAGTTATTCATTAGTTTCTTACATCGAACAGAAGGAAATCAGGCTATACCTTGTGGAAGTACACCACTCATTAATCGGTTTTGTCCTTGAACACTTAAACTGCCAGATCCACTATTTGCCGTTAAATTTATACGTGATGTAAGACCAGGCACCGATAATCCTCCCCCTGAGCCAATGTTCCTTCCAATGTTGCCCCCACCAACCAGGTTACCCATAGAACTTGTAATCCGGGGACCTGCATTTCCCAAAATTGGAGATACCCCCAATCCTGGAACAGCATTCCGGTTACCAATTGCAGCAGAAGTAGGGAGAATCCCGGGAATAGAACCACCAACTCCATTTGTGTTACTACTAAAGCCCGGGTTTCCTACAACACTAATACCTCCTCTATTAGTGACTCCTGAATGTCCATGGGTGCTGCCATGGGATAACTGCAGTTTCAGAATATTTTAATGAGAAAAAGGAAAGAAGATTTGATTGCAATAGAATAGCTAGTTTTACAAGTTTACGATAATAATAATGGTACCTGAGACAGTGCAACAGGAAGATTGTTGGATGCAAACCGTCCACTGGACAGACTACCAGTAGGTTGTTGAACCCCACCAGAGGGAACATTATTCATCGTTGAATTTCTTGATGCCAGCGTACCGGGCATGTTAGGAACATTAAAGCTCCCATGAATATTATGTAACCCTTGAATGCTTCCCGCTGCAGGAACCAATAAATTCACATAAAATTGAAACAAAGGAATGCAGCTCAAATTCCGGTACAACATACTCACCAGTGTGATGAAAAACAGGAGAGGGTGCACCTGACTGGCCAGAGAAAGAAGTAGCAAAAGATCGACCTGTACTGTCTGGGAGATTTGAAGCTGAACCATTAAGAGAAGACTGCAATAAAGACCATATTAAATTCTAAAACAAAAATGAATAATGAAACCAAAGAAAAAAGGATACCGTAAAAGCAAAGCAATTAGCAAATAAATTGACTCCAGAATAAACCACACAAAAAATGCAATTTCAAGTAAAGTCAGTGAAGACATACTTGATAAAACAGGATGGCCCAACACCACAGAGACATGCAACAGTTTAAAAGTGGTAAATATTGATAACACTTCAGTTATTTTCAGATCATAAATTACTTCAATATTTCAAGGAAAGAGAAAAGAAAAAATGCAAACCTAATTCTTTTGAATGGCTCACTAAAAAACTGCATTGATGCATAGCCTCAAGTTTCCTCACTAATAACTTTCAAAAAGTTTCCTCACTAATAACACGCTTAAGACACCACAAGTACATCCAACATAGAATTAGAAGAGAAAGCAAGACACGAAAACATATCTGATACTAGTTGAGGGAAAATCAATCAAATACTAAAAATCATAATCCCTGCCCTCCCCAGATAAAAAGCTAGTGACTAAAGCACATGGGTAACTTGAAAACCAAATGATACAAATCGGCATATAAGCAGTATAATTTTGAAGGACAAGAACATTCAGATCTTAAAGCTTAACCAAGATGTATGGAAAAGCAACAATACATTTAGTAACCCCGACATTGCAAAAATGTCAAAAGGTTATGCGACAAATCATTCCTTGAAGAGACGCAGCTGCGTTGCCACCAGTTGGAAAGAAGGTCAGTTTTATCAGTAAACACTCAAATTGATATCCTGAAAAGAGCAATATAGTAGTGGGTAAGATGCTACGATATAAAAAGAAGTGGAGAGCGACAGAGGAATAAAAATATTAATTCATTTTCAGAACAACTGAGAGACAAAAAAAAAAGAAAAAAAGCGGCATGAAACATGTGATAGTCAACTAAAATTTTGCATAAACATATTTACTTTCAACTTGGATGATTCTAGAATCTAACTGTTAATCCTCAAAGCAAAATACAGGGGGAAAAAAGCAATCTCAAAAGCACTGTGTGAGAAAGCAGGCAAATAGTAGCACAGTCAACAGGAACTACAAAAGCATTGTCTCATTTAAAGATAACTAAAGAAGCTACTGTTGTTTAGGGATTGGGAAAACAAGCTACCATGTTTACACAGAGATCACTCCGGTCGCAACCCCCCCAATGGTAAATTTCTTCAAATTAAATAAACAAACCGAACCTCTTAAAACAGAACCAACAGAGTAACAATCAAGTATAAGTCAGTTGCCCATAAACCGAAGGTTTATGCAAATTTAATTCAGGAATGAAAGTCAATCGCAGAAACACACATTCATCTTCACTAATATTTAGGCAATTAGCATGAACGTAATTCAACCAAAGAACTCAGTCTCACTAATAGCGTTAAATTTCTTCCACTAAAGAAATGCAAAAAATAAACACCTAAACATGCCCAAAACTTCACCACCATTTCTCATCAACTAAACAAACCACAAAACCTCTCTCGCCGGCAACAACAAAACAAACAAAAGAAACAACAGTAGCAGATTCTCGTCCACAAACCCTAATTAAAGATTCATTCAAGTATACCGAAACTCCGATAATCGCAACACAGTCACTGAACTCGGGTAAAGACAGAGTGATCAAACTCGGACTGAGACGAGATCGGGTTGGCTCGGAAAAATTGTACCTTGAAAACGGAACAAGCGACGGAGATAGAGATCGTTTGGGGCGTTGGTAAGTCCAAAAGGCAGCGAGTTCAAGGTTAGGTTATTTCGAAGACGAGTTGAGATTGACTGCAAATTTGTGAAAAGTTGGATAGAAGAGAATATGCTATTTCAGACCCACTACCAACAACGCCGGTTGGATAGAAGACGAGTTGAGAAGGACAAAGATCTCAGACCCACTACCAACAACACAGACTCAACCACCAAAGATCGGTACACAGTGTACAGAAGAGAAGAATGTACAAGAAAAGAAAGCTCATACCGTGTTAGCAGTGGAGATGAAGCCGCACGAAGAAGGTCCTGTCCGGTTCATCAATGGGTTGTTCACTTCTGTCAGCTGTTTTGTGTTCGCGGGAGACGTTAAAAGGAGGATAGCATCAACTTTTCACTGGGTAGTCCGACGGACAATCCAACTTGTCCTGCAGTTTTATCTTGGACGGCTATTTCCGTCCTTGTCCATCTGTCTGAAGGACATAAATAATAGCAGACAGCAAGCAAACATGATTTTGGACAGGACTTTTGCGTCCTTGTCCACTGTCCTCACCCCTGAGGACAGTAACCATACACTAGGTTAGGGTCAGTAATTTTCAACAAAAACGTTATGAACATTATTCAAGTTTTAGAGCAAACGATTAACAAAATCCTCAGATACTCATACTGTCTCTTACAGCGATTGCTAATGGTCCAAAAAGTATTTTATCTTAAGAGGAGGAAACGTTGTTGCAAGCACTATTGGACTACTTCTTTTTTGGGTTCTTACACTTAAATATATAGGACTGTTGTAGTGGTGAAAGCCATTTGCCCCAAGTGGTGTTGATGACACATTACTCTGGGTTGAACTTCCATGTTGAGATAATACCACATTCAAGTGTTTGTTGTGCTCCATTCTTCTGGCCTTGTTAAATAACAACTTCTGGCTTCTAAAATAAGATTGAATGCACTATTTGCATCTAGAGATTGTTTTTATCCGAGTGGTTCTAAAATAAGATTGAATGCACTATTTGCACTTCCGTTTAAACTCATTCTCTCTTTTAAAAGCAGTCTCCCTCTTAAGCGCATCGTTTAATTTTAAGCGGGACTTCAAACATTATGGTTCATTTTAAATTCATTCCAAATTTTAAGGTTCATTTTGAGCTATCTCAAATATTAGGATCTAATTCAGATTTCAGTGTAAATGTTCTGTGTTAAATTACTCTTTCAACCTCTTCCTTATTTATTTCCAAGGTTTGATCACCAGCTGAAAAAAATGAATTGGTATGTAAATGCATTTTATTAAAAAAGATTCTATTATGTAAATGCTAAAATATATTAAAAATAATTGACGTAAAAAATAATTATATAAATATTTTATAATTAAATTTTTTAAAAGTATTAATGATAATTTAAATAACATCGATCAATAAAGATAGCAGGAGGACCTTGGACAGTGTAGGGGCGCCTAAGGTGAGGGGCGCCTAAGGTGAGCTTTCCACCTTTTGAGTCCAAAGCAGGGGGCTTTGGAATGACCATGCGTCGCTGTCTCTATCCTTCTATGGACCTGGTTCACTCTTTTATTTAGGAGAAGCCCAACTCAAAATCTCAAACCAAACTATGGAATTGCCCTTTTTATTCTCGTTTCGCCTCGTCCACCCTCCCGCCTCCTTTTTCACTTTTGCTCTTATTCTTGCTTTCCCAAACAAACTCTCTGTTCAGTCTTGAGGTTCATCGTTGGTATGCTCTAATTTAGTTCTGTATTGTCTTTTTTTATTGCTGGTTATGCTAGTTTTCTGTTTTTCCCTTGAAACTCATCTTGTAAACTCTTTGTGTGCATGCATGGTAGCTACTTCGACGAGCCCTCAGTTACCCACGCGCCGGTAAGACTTCTTTTTTTCTTTTGTTACACCTCTTATGAAACTAGGCAGAGGCTAACTAAGAGAGACCCCTCACCAAGCCCTCGTTTTGGGATCATCTCCGCTAGCCCTTTCTCTTTTTTCGAAAGATATTGTTTTGTTTTAACTTTGAAAATAGTTGTTGTTATTTTCCCTTTCTTTTTGTGTATAATCTTATTGTATGTTTTTTAACTTTTATTGTTCACGCAGAACAGAAAGACGTGTTATGATTCCCGGAGATGGTAATGCGTCTTTCTTTTCCTTTTTCCCTTTTACTTTTGTGATATAAATGTGTTCTTATGGCCTTAATTTGTTCCTTTTCAGTTAATACCCACTTGATTGGAATTATGCAGATAATTTCTTCGATTTTGATTCCATCAAAGGGTATTTCGATGATAACTTAGACCTGTATAGTATTAGTTTAGATAAGCTTGATTTGGAGGATTTTGGGAAGGTGAAGGAGGTGGATGATAGAACTAATCCAAAATTTAAAGACTCCAAGTCAACTGAAGGTGGAACTGGTTTTCTAGTCAAGGAGAAAGAGCAGTTTGGTTGTTTTGTTGAGAAGGAGATGAATACGTGCCCCTTTTATGGCGGGTCTGGTCCACTTTCCACTGAAGGCATTGTTGTGAGAAGTGAAGAAGTGAGTGCTGAGGAGGTGACGACATTAGCAAGTTCTCTTGTGAAAGCAAATTCTGTTCCTGACGTGCATGATATGAAAGTGGGGGAAGAAATGGAGTATCAGGGGGATTTTAGTTGCTCATCAGAGGAGTTCACTTTGCTTGCTGGGTCTAAGCCTGCCAATTATGATGGCATTGTGAAAAATGAACAGGAAAGCAGTGACGAGATAAGAAAAATGAGTTTGCCTGTTGAAACAAGTTATGCTGTTCCTGATAGTAAAGTAATTCAAATTGTGAAGGGAGATGTGGTTTTCGAAGGGGATTTGGGTTCAGCAGCTGATAGGGAAATTGAAAACTTTATCTTGCTTGGTGCATATAGTCCAAATCTTGATAATAGGACAGATGTGAAAGGTGAAAGAGTGAGTGATGAACAGATATGTAGTACGACCTTGTTTTCTGAAAAGAGATCTTCTATTGCCGATGGATGTGATGTAAAAAGTGAAGTAGTCAATCATGGAGTAGAGAAAGGGAATGACAGTTCAGCCATTGGTTGGAGTCTAGTTAGTGGAATTGAACGCGGTATGAATAACATGGAGATGTGTGGCAACAATCTCAGTGGAAATGTCGTGGAAGGTGAATGCAAAAGTAGCTCAACTTCATCTTCATCTTCTAGTAGTTGTACTAGTAGCAGTACTCGTGATAGTCCTGATGATGATGACAAAGAGGAAGCTGAGGTGTATGAGCAGAAAAAAGAAGTCCAGGTAGAGACAACTAGAGAAACAATCAGTTTTGAGGAGATTGAAGAAGGTGAGATCAGAGATGGTAATGCAGATGAGATTATTGGAGGGAGTGCCCATGATCAAGGAACTGAAGAGGGTGAGGATGCGGATGGAATGATTGAGTGGACTGATGTTGAATCTGATGAACAAGAGGAGGGGGCTGCTGTTGTGGGAGGGCCCATCAGATCAAAGAATGAACTTAAGGTAAATAGTTTCAGCTTTAATCTCTTCTTGTACTTATGTTGTAAACAAAGTGGCAGGCATTATCCTCCATGTCAAACAGTATCAATTTCACATAAACTAATTTTGTTGTATAACATAAATTATTTGCTGGGCGATGTGATCCTGTGTTTTTTCTTCCCTTTCAGTTTTTTGCTAGACTGAAATTTAATGTTGAATTTTTATCATGACGACAATTTTCCAGCCTTTAGCTTTTAAAAAGATAATTATCAAACTATTACTTCTTAAAACATGATTGAGGAAATCAAGTGTTGATTGCTTGCGCTGGTGATGCAGGACAAAGTGATAAATACTCCCAGTTGCCTTACATTTTCTGTTAATCTGCGTGAGCAGTATGCCACTCTTTGATTAGTAGTTGATTTGATGCATCATGCATCTGAGTTACACTTATATGATTGTTGGACCTATGGATTTGTTTATATTACCTCGTTAGTGCATTGTAACAAGTTAAGTGTACAGTGGTCCTTTTTCCTTGATTTAAACGATCACTTGCTCAAGCTAATTAACTTTTTAATCGAGTGGTTAGTAACAAACCCTATTGTTTAGCTCTTTTTGCGACACTTGTTTGCTGATTTAATGACTAAATTTCACTTATCATTATTTAATTTGATTTAGGTAATTTTCTACAACTTATAACATGCCTAAGTTTAAATTGCGTGTATTTTGTTTGAGAGCACGACGTTGTGCATAATCTTGCCAACCAGTTCCTTGGGTTTCTCTAGTTTTGTGATATATTGTACCAACATTTTGCAGATTCTCCCTCCTGTTCCTCCTGTGAAAGCCACTTTAGGATCACATCATAAAATGCTGCCAGTTGGAGTGATATTGTCTGTAAGTCTGTACATCTTGAATGCCTTGTCCATTTTCCTACAAATGCTGATACAGTGACATAAAAATGGTTGAATTAGTACAACCATGTTGAAGCTTCGCAAGCTATTTCATAGTCCCGTGTCACTCTTCAATTCATGGTTGCGATTTTAACTCAATGCTGGTTAATTTGTCAGATTATAGGCACCCAAGTCATTGTGGAAGGTGCAGAGAAACACAATCCTCTTAGTGAGAGTTCTGTTCTATGGATAACAGAAAAGCGATCCCCATTGGGGTTAATAGATGAGATTTTTGGTCCTGTCAAAAATCCTTACTATGTTGTGAGATATAATTCTGAAAATGAAATTCCAGCTGGGCTATGTGAAGGTAGTTTTGTCTCTTTTGTTCCCGAGTTTGCCAATCATGTGCTCAACAATAAGGACCTCTACAAAAAAGGCTATGATGCATCTGGCGAGAATGATGAAGAGGTGTCAGATGAAGACGAATTTTCAGACGACGAGAAAGAGGCAGAGTATAGGAGAATGCAGAAAATGTCAAAGAGAGGCACGAATGTGCAGACGGATGGAAAAAAGAAAAAAAGGGGAAAGAATGTCAAACCTAGGGATGGGAATCGGAGGGATAAGCAAAGCTTAGGCCACCAAGAATCATTGGGCATGGATCAAGGAATGTGCAGTCAAAATCCCCCAAATTCTTTTACCGTTGGAGCGTCATTGGGTAATAGTTATTGTGAATCCTCTTCCACTGGACAAGATGTCCCCACTGGGATTGGTTTTTCTCCTTTCTTTCCATCAGTGCCCCAAGCCTCTGGTTTCTTTCCGAACCTAGTGTGGACAAATGGGTTACGTCCTCAACAGCCACAAAATCTCGTCATTCCTGGTGGAGTGGTGGCTAATAATATGCCAGTGCCTTCCCCAGATCAAATGCAGATTCCTTGTCAAATCCCAATGCCTAACAACATAATCTTTCAGCAGCAATTAAACCCTAATCTGGGACTACTTCCTAATGCACCTTTTTGGTGTGGGCAGCCAAATTTATCCGCTGGAATATCATCCTGTATGGGAGTCTCAACTCAGAATTTCTCCAATCAACCATCCTTTGGGATGAGCTTTCAGGGTCAACCTACTCCAGGAGGCCTAGGAATGTTTTCAAATGGACAACAATTAGAACTCAACTCTAATTCGCAGCCGCACACTATTGCGAGCAGTTTCCAAGCTCCTCAGCAATTCAACTTGGGCAGCTCATCCAACCAAGCTCCTCAGCAATTCAACTTGGGCAGCTCATCTAACCATGGAAGAAACCCATATCATCGGGGAGGTGGTCGGGCTGCCCGTGGTAGAGGTAGACATGCATCAAAGTGAAGGTTTTGTTGAAATGTTGTAGAAATTTAAACATAACTTATGCATGGTAGATATACAACTGTTTACTTTCTGCAAACTGCTTTTCTATCATAATGCAAGTATCAGAGGTGCCTAGTTTCGTGTGGTTAAGTGGAAAAGTCTTAAATCTCTTGTCTTATCGGTTTAACTTTCCATTCGATTGTAAAACATTAATTTCCACAAAATATTTTTTGTGTTAAGGTGATCATTGTCATTCCCAGAGCCTCGTGCTTGGCTATTACATTTTAGTTCTTATTTTCTTTAATCTGATCCACGTTGTCGTTTGATGCAGTTTGATGCATTATGTCTGTACGTTTTAATCTGCTTTCTCCTTTGAACTGCATTGTTTTGCCCTATTATCTAACTATGTTTCTTCCTGCATTGTTTTGTCCTATCATCTCACTATGTTCCTGCGCCTATGCTTTACTCATAGTTTCAGAGAAAAAATTTGGACCCAAGAGTTTCAGGAACAATATATATGTAAACTGGGAATTGTAAGTGTATTTAGTATATCAACTGACATTTTATATGTATATATTGCTTACTTATTCATTTATCCCATCCTTAAATGTGTAAATATAAACGTAAAATGTTAGAAATAGTGTAAAGTAACGAAAATTGAATTCGAAGGTGAACGCCTAGAGGGCTGTAGGAAATTAAGTGATACAAAGCATTTTTGTCCATGTAATGATCTGTGGTTGGGTTGGGATTCAAAGCATACAAAGTATTAAGCAGCCCAAGTCCAGATTTTTATGTAAATACACAATATAATGCTTAGTAGTTACCAATCTTGAAAGTTACGTTTCATATAGATAACTAATAGACCAGCTTTGGAGTTGATAATTGAAATTTGGATTTGATGAACAATGAGATGATTCAAGAGCTAGAGTTTATATTTGGAGATGTTAAAGAGGTGTGTCAAGTCCTGGAAAAGTTACCTAAAAGTGATTGAATTATTGCTTGAATCTAAGTCAAAAGGAGTTGAAGCATCGAAAAGATCGGACAAAGCCCAAGACTTGACACACCTCTTTAAAGAATCTGTTTCTAACCAGGTGAGTTAGTAAGGGCTCTTCTGGTTTAAGTGAGATCGTGGGGTCAAACTTTTCTCATGTATGCAACCGTTTAAAATTTGAGACTAGAGCTTTGTCTCCCGCAAGAGACTTATCCGGCTCGAGCGAGAATTAGTCTGGGTGTAAATGGCTTAAAGATGTCTTCTCATAATTAGGATCCGCCTAGAACGCCTCGTGGCAACCAAAAAAAAAAAAGAATCTGTTTCTGTTTGGAGTTAGAAAAATCATTTCAAATATTTGTATTTCTTAGTTAACAAATGTGATAACTGATAAGACCATTGAAAATATTTGGGGTTGGTGTGGGGCATCTTCAGCTTTTATTTGATCCTTCCAAGAAATTCTCATCTTGCTCTGGCCTCAGATTGACAGCCCACTCTTGTTCAGAAAATAGGCAATGGGCCAGAGTATCTATAATTGAACCGAACACACACGATTAACAGGTTGCCGCTGCCATTATCTTTTACGAAGACGCATTGTTCGGTGCCTGTTTGGTTGAATTTTTACAGGTGGATAAATATTTTTTTTCATTACAATTTTTTTTAAAAAAAAGAATGTTTGGTTATAAAATAAAAAATATTTTTTTAACAGATATAACTTTTTTTATAGCTAAAATATAACTTTTTTTTGTAGCTTATCAAAAAAGCAATTTTTCAGGTAAAATTTTCAGATCAATGAACCTATTTTTTAACCATTTTGCTCTTATATTATATACATAATTTTCACAATATCCACAAACATATCTTCACGTTTATTTTAAGATTTATATAATATTATTTGACTTTTTTTATATGTTTTAATATTTATTTTTAATATTAGTTTTACTTATATTATAATCCATATAAAAGATTTGGTTAGATATATTTTCATTTATATTTCATAAGGTTTAAAATTATATAATAATTAATATACTGTGCTTTGCATATTGTTTAATATATTTTAAATAATATTTATATGTATAAATATTTTTTATTACAAAATAAAATATAGTTAAAATTAAAAGTACTTTTTATTTTTATGTTGACAAACAGTCTATTTTATGAAATTCTTTCAAAAAAGCTCTTTTTTAAATGACAGTCAAACAATCAACTGACTTTTTAGAAGAATTCCTCTCATAAAAGTTCTACTAACAAAAATTTTACTGATATAAGCTCATCTAAACAGGCATTAAACAGGCATTACAAATATGTCAGTGTTATTGAACATCTAGAGGGGTAGTTCTTGCTATAAGTTGAGTGGTAATTTTTAAGGAATTGTGAGAATTATTGTTGAAGCTTAAGAAATATGATAAAGAGAGAGTTTTGAGCATATTATGTATCCTCGTGACTTTACATTGTCACATTATATTAGAAATTTTGAGCATCATATAAGCTAATTTTGAGATTGTCATAATACATTGTATAATATCTCAACTTCTTTATCAATCACACAAAATTGACACATATCTAAGTTCATTTATTTTTTCGGCCACCATCTTACCTGTGATAAGATCAACTTAATATGATACTAAACGTTCCTATCACTTTACGAGACTTGTCAACATGTTCAATGTATTGCAATATAGATATTTAGGAATTCAACATGGTTAATTAGAGGTAGCAATCGGCCGAACTAGGTTTTCTTTGAATAATTTTCAAAACGATGACGTTTCGAATTTGGCTATTGGACCTCAGGCTCGGGCTGAATTGTCATCCCTACGCTTAATATAAACACTTATCATTAGGGATAAAACAATGAAAGTCTCCTGTATAATAAAATTTTATATAACATAAATAACTTTACAAAAGATTAAAATTTTTATAGAATTAAAAAGTCAAACTAAGTTAACCACTTCAACTAAAATAAACTTTTATTGAAAATTCGTTGGTTTGATTTTATATTAAGGTCTCTGGCTTTAAAAGTCAGTCAATTAGTAGTTCACTCGATTGATATATTGAAGCATATCAATATGGAGAATATGCTACCCTTCTTAAAAGAATTCCAGATCTTCTGTCCAATATTATGATGTCTTATTGTGTCCAATAAATCTCAGCCATATATTTATGTGAGTCCCAAGTAAATCCTGCAAAATAAATAGCTGAGATTCCATGAGACCGAATAAAACAGAATAATATTAGACTGAAGAACTGAACTCTCTTAAATGAGCTCTTCACTTTAGATTCTTTGTCGGATTTTATAGCATTGGAAATCATCCAAAAGCCTTCTCCAGCTCTCTCTCTTTTTATTTTTCTCTGATGGCTCTTTTCTAAGCGTCTCTCATAGCGCAGATAGAATTGAATCAAAGCTGAGATTACTTTAAATGGATAGACACACGATTTCTAAGGTAGAAATGGAAATTATACACTAGTCAATGAATGCTATATAACACTTGCTTAGAGCAAATGACTGGCATTTGAAAGTTGAGTGTCAGCAACTCGGACCATTTCCTGAAGTAGTACTGTGGATGGATGAAACGAGGTGATAATGGCCTTCAATGAGCAGAGCCATCATCAGAGACGATAGAAACATATGCTCTTCAGTTCAAGCTTTTGCATTCCTTGTGAAGTCGACGCAGGTCTGGCAGCTACAATCTGAGAAACGGCAGAGTTCACACCCAAAGCAAACACAGGATGTGCAGCCCTTGCAAGTTGGTGACCGTGTGCAGCCCCTGTATACCCGTCGACTGGCTCGTTCTTCATCATGATCACACGTTGTTCTGCGCAAGAAAATCAATCAGCTGTCTTGAACATCATCGCTGTACACGTGTAAATAAGAAAGCATTTGTAGTCAAAGAAAGTTCACTCTTGATTGAAGCTTCAGAAGATTAAGCTACACTTCTACGTCAAGCAAGACATAACTTATCCATGCATTTAGCTTCTTCACGCCACTCATTCAAATCCCATCATGCAATCGGAAAACAGTAGAAAAGGGCTTCCTTAAAAAGTTGCACTTAAAAGGAGGATGCTTGTTTTTAATCTAACAAGTTAATCTACATCAACTTAAAACAAGTTACTTGGGATATGGAAAGATTCTCTCTTTTTTGATAGAAAGATTCACATTTTTTATACAAACTATTGTTTCAAAACTTTTGAGAATTGATGATCATAATGAAACAATAACAAGTCTAGCAGCAGAATGTCAAGTGCTACCATGTGAATATGTTCTCTCTTTACCTTCACAAAAAAAGGGTATGAAAAATTCTCCACTTGTAGCTTTATGAATTTACTTTAATTTCTCCTCTTCCTCTACCAGATATCATTCCACGACAGTATTAAATACAGAGGAAAAATAAAAAGGAAAGGAAACCAACATGGTAAGACATAATAAGTCAACAAAACAGCTCTGGAAGTCAGTAACCAAGAGTCAATTATTGTCTGCCTGACAACAATTTTCACTTTTTCCTGATAACTTTCAAAAGTTTCAGCATCCAGCTGAAACTGAATGCTTATTTGAAAGCTCAAATTTTCTAAACTCTCCAGAAAATAACCTTAATTCCTACTTCAAAAGCTCTAAAATGGACAGAGGTACGAATGTCCAAGGATGTAAATCTGTAAAAAAAGGGAAAGTTCGACACAATATTATCACCAAATGGAATAGCCATATATATCAAAAGACCATCTAATATCAATGTTTCAGCATCTGATGCCAAACCTCCTCTTTTAATTGGAGGAGTTTTTTTTGGTTAATATTTAGAGCGAAAACTATTGCTTGTTCTTGGCTGTTTGATTAAACATTAGTTACCTCAACATATAAAGTCAGAACTATCACAAGAGGTACCATCCAACATATATTTGCAGCGTCCTGTACAATCATGATATCCAGTCTAATTTGTTCATGTAGCATCCTTATCTTCTTACATATATGCTGTGAAGAGACCTTTGCCTAAACTAGTAATCTCCTGCTAGTCTAAAATTGACGTAACTTACACCTTACCCTTGATTAATAAACTTACAAACATTTCCTCAAAGAAGATAAGAGTCTAGAATTTTCAAATTAACCTTTTCGACATGATTCTGCATGGATGAACATTGTTAACAGGAAACAGACTTTAGTTTTCTCGTATTTAAGTCAATTCCAACGCAACAAAAACCTTTAATATTTACACATTCAAAAGACACTTCAGCTCTTGTTGCCAGTTCTTTTATGCATGTGAAGTAACGGTTCTGAAATTCAGGGAAATTGAACTAGTTGTCAATATCCACAACGCCATGTTCCATTATCTAGGTTGAACAGTATCCAAGTAATTAATGATAAAATTAACATAAAAAATGAAACTATGCTCATCCAGGCCATCTTCTAGCTAGCTATATATCTACTTTTCTCTTATCAATTACTGAACACCACACAGAGAAACTTCAATAACAAATAATACAAGGAACAACAGATACAAGCAGCTAATATTATAGCCACTATGACTCGATGAATTCAAAACAAAAGTAACAAATGGCTCATTTGTTCTAGTTTCATAAATATGCTACATTTTGAATAGAATATTATATATATATATATATATATAGATATGTATGTATGTATGTATGTATATGTGTGTGGCATTTTCCTGCTGGCAGAGCTAGCAATAAACGAACTATAACAAAAACAAGAGCATCAGCAATAACGGTTGTACAAATATTTAATTAAGGTGGTTTTATTCAATGTGAAAAGCAAAAGATACATACTTGTCAAATGGCAGATCAGAACATTTCCAATTTGGATCTGCCAATGCATCATGGTGAAGTCGGCATTCCTCTTTGGTTCGCAATCGAAACCTGCGCTCCTTAGTACATGTAGTACAACGAACAAACTCATCCCGATGGCAAACTCGCCCATTGTTGGATCTCTGCGATCCATTTCCATTTTTCGAAGCTTGATTATAATACTTGAGCAACACTGTCTTTGACAATGGAACCTTCTCCCCATTGCCTATGATCCAAATATTGTTCTTCCATTTTCTAGCTGTCTCTCTACCAGAATGCTTCTCAAATGCAGCTGGAGTCATCTTGCCTAGCAATTAGAATCAACGCTCAACAATCAAACATGGGAAGCAAGGGTACAAATAAAGCATTTCAAATCTTTTAGGAACATGAATCAAACTATAAGAAAATGTAGATTACATCTAAACCATCGCAAAGACTTGGAAAAGCAGAGAATGGAAATAACAAAGAGGATCAACTTGTGATTGTCCTCCGTGTTACAACATTAAAGGTTATCAACTATCACCCACTGGGAATAGATGATGAAGTCAATAACGACAGAGATATAGCCCTAACTGTATTATACTGCGCCAAAAGATACCACCTTCTCTGAAAACTATACGCTGAGGAGCAACTGAAACAACTTGGCCCAAAAAGTTCAGGTGGGTCCAGCAAATATCAATTTCGTTCAGAGAAACAAAGGACGGGTCGATCTGTCTTTTCATGGTAGTAACGGTTGTTCTTACGAACGGCATCATTCCTCTTCTAATGGACTTGGCTCTATTCTCATGGCCAAGGACGGTGGAACAAACTACCCCAATATATCGTTGTAATTAGTACAACTCTTGGTATCGGCGGCTTGTTCTTATTCAAGTTCAGAACCAATATAAGAATGTCGATTTAGCAAGCACCTTCAGCTTTAAGCAGATCACATTAACTCTTCAAGCAATTCGTTGGAGTTAAACATACCAATGAAGCAGCCATTCTAGTTACACTTTTATATAAAATGCACGATAGGGAGAAGGACGGTGTATGTGAGCTGTTAAAATGTGCATTCTACGTACCTTATTACTAGAACTTATCCACCAAATAGCCACAAAAGCATGCATACTAAACACAAGATACTAAGCTCAACTAATATGTTATAATAGAACAATAGAGCTACCAGCGTCAACCATGAATAGGTAACTAGTTATCACAGAAGAATATATGAAGCCTCGGGAAGGGGCGTTGTATAGTACAAAGGTCAAGACGATTCCACAGAAAGCCTTGCTCTGTCTGACAGGAAGAAAAAGATTGATTCCTAATACAAAATCAGAACTTAAAGCATCAACACAAACACAGCCATACAGGAGGAGAGAAGATGGAGGTGAACGATCATCATTCTCAAGTTATCCCTGAAAACAAAAGCTTCTTAAGCCTTCAGTACGAAGCCGAAAGATATCAAGTTCGAAAGCCCCAGAGCTCTAGGCAGACAAAGCTCACTCACTGAGACAAAACAACATACACTTAAGAGTCTTGAACTATATAGCAAACGAATCCACAAAACAATGGTACCGCTCCCCGGCCATTTCAGTTGATTAAACAGCAGAAAGCGACACCTATCAACGTCAAGAAACAGTCAACATGCACAACAATCAAACCCATACAGGTGGAGAGAGAAACGGGGAGAAAGGGAAAAAGGAAGGAGAGAGAGACACCTTCGTTGCAACCAGGAGTGCATTCACAGGTAATCTCAAGGTCACCATTGACAGAAACCCTAAGCCTCCCCACAGCATCACCATATCTGTGGCTGGTGCACCCACACGTCACCTCTATGTAATCTACACCTCTCTTGACCCCACTAATCTCTCTCAACTCTTCATCGCCAAACAACGTCATTCCTTCGCCTCCATTGGCCATATCTGAGTGTGTGTTAACTTATAGCACAATATAACCAAAACCCAGAATCCAAGATGAGATATTTCAAGGCAAAATCGACAAAAGAGAATGGGGAATTGAAGATTAAGGGTGAAGGAAATAAAGGAGAAATAAAAAAGGAGAAGAAAAGGCAAAGGGAAGTCGCCTCTCAAGAAAGACGTAGGAAACACGTTCAAGGAATCATCTTTCACTACTAAGAATACAATATAAACTAACTGTGGTATCGATTGCTTACTATTGGTACTGAGCGATGAGAGAGAAATGAGCTGGCCAAGAGGAAGAGTTGCAGATTTATGTTAAATTTTGTTTTCATATTCACTCGCCTCGCCTGTTACTTATGCTGCCTGGCTGCATGACATGACACCAGACCGGACCATGGAACTTAAACAATGTATAAATCTTGTGTTTTTCCTTTAATTAAGGCTGTCAATTTTTACATTTCTTTAACCAACTAATGGTGGGAGGCTTGAGGTTAGGAGTTGGTTGAGTCTGCCCGGCATATTTATAGGCTATGACATTTTTTGGGATGAGAAACAGTGACTCACTCCAAGTGTCTCGGTTCCGTCCTCATTTGGCAAGCCAACCAATCTGGTTAAAATCACTTCTGAATGTCATGAAGGCTGTAAAACTAAACTTTGCATATAATGTTGGCTAGTCACATCAATCCCAGCATGGGAGTTTTGTTGGCATTGAATTCATGTAACCCTTCAATATCTCACCCTACTCTTTTCAGTTTCACGATAATAAGAAAACATGTGTGGCGTTTAGAATTACTGGGACAGGGAGATAGATAGATATTAAACTCTTCTTCTTTGCTCTTAATCTTGTTTTATACATCTGATTTGGTCATGAAAAGGTTATGTTTTTTAATCTCCATCAATCTCGGTATATGCCAAGAATTAAAGAGAGAGAGTGAGTGAGCAAAGCAACAATGAGGACATGATAGCCTCTCAAAAGGCTCGGTCTGGCGGAGAGAAAGTACAAAGTACAAACTCTGAAGGTTTAAAAAAAGTGAAGAACTACATGTGATCTTGCGTACATAGAGTTCCACTCGATGGAGTGTATGTTTGTACATATATAAGCAATGGTAAATGTCTCCTAGCTAGCTAATTGCAGCTGTCAGTTCTTAATCCAAGAACAAAATGAGGAGATATTCAGAAAAAGTATTACAGAGCCTATGATTCACAGAAAAAGTATTGCAGAGCCTATGATTCATTAGGCTTTCGTTGAATTTATATGCATAGATATAAAGCTACAAGATCGAGAGCAGTGGCTTGAAGAAGAGCTGGCACTAGGACACTGCAGACAAGAAGAGGTTTAAAGAAAACGACTAAAAGGTGTTGCTTTGCATCAAAGTTAACCCTTTTTATTAGGAGTGGGACAAACAAACAATAACGTTTTATTTGTCTGTCTGACAAAGGCAAAGTTTTTTTTTTTAAAAAAAAAAGAGCAGCTAAAGTGGATATGTACAGTGTTGTTTTCATAATTGCCTAGAATAACAAATCTGGAGCCGAGCATTTCTTTCCTTCTCCTTTTGGTAAATAACATGGCGTAGGACTAGGACCGCCTCCTGCAAGTATCTGTCACCAATTAAAAGACTTGGACCTTTCAACACCCATATTTATGTAAAAGTACAATAGTAAGAAACAACTTTACGTACCTCTCTTCTTTCTGGAGGTATCAAGCTCAGCTACTTTTATTATGCTCTGCCCACTCTTTCAAAGTATGCATGGGACTATACATCAATCATGCGACTCTAGGACGCAAGAAAATTGATCTTCTTGTCTTGGTTTACAGGACCAAATCATGTTGGCCGCAATTAAAAATAAAGTAAAATAAGGATCACTCCATGCAAAGATCTGCGAGTAAGTTCATTACTTTTTCTTGCCTATAGTACTGTAGCAACTAACATAACCTCTTTCATCCAGTATATATACACAGATTCCATGTCACCACTTGTATGATGGTGCCGGACAGTGGCTCGATATGCTTTTTGATGTGGATAGGAAATGCCATGTTCTTTTTTCTGTGTGCTTTGGTCAAAAGAGAAGCATCATATCTTAAATGAACTGTGCGTTCTAGCTACCAGGATCTTTAGTTAGCTCTGGGAACACTGTGTGCATGGTGTTTGAAACGGTCCCTGGAACTGGGAGAGGATGTCATACACTCCTTCTTATATCCTGTTTCTCTTATAGATGAACAACACTTCTGGTGCGCATGTTATTTGCTAACATTGTCATAGACACTGAAGAATTGCCCTGGTTTTGGGTACCTGTAGTTTAAAAGAATTAGGTCCCACCGGCATTAAATTAGTACTAGGAAATATGAAACCAACAGGAACCAACTTGGAATAGCCAATCAACTGATCCGGGAATCCTTTTGGTATTTAGTGTTATGTGTTAAGCTGCCAAAAGAGAGACTGGTTTGTTTTCCTGTAATGGAGCTGCCACTTGCCATCATAATTACGCCCTTGGGTGGAGGAAATGTGGTGATTTTGCTGTCTCACCTTTAACAGCACAGGATGAGCATGATCAGATCATATGTTGGGTATGCTGACGAATTAATTATGTTGGAAAAGTTTGTATTCCTCAGCCCCAGTAAGTGAAACATACAGGATAATGTTGCATGCTGGCTAGCTAGCTGTGATCAGGTTCCTTCCTAAGTTAACCTCTGCCATTGCAGCAATTGCATGTATGAAATCATATTAGTCACGTTTGTCGTAGTAGCCACCCATTTACTGAGATTCATCGATCTACACATATTGACTTTTGATTAAAAATAAAAAAGAAGTTCAAAGTTCTCGATCTAAACAAACAAACCCAAGTTTTAGGTAAACGTCCTTATTGTGTGCTCAAACACAACTGGTTTTGCCAATGAAGAAACGGCATTGGTGGGCACCTTATTAGCAGAAACTCATTGGATTCCCCGCAGACGCAGAGGACCACCTGGATTTTAATCATATGATATGAGATGTAGTTGGCCTAGCCTACCTGCCTAGCTATTTGAGAACCTCCTTTACTACTACAAGTTCTTTTGGCATTCATTTGATAGTTACGCTACATATATATATATATACTAAATTTCGTGGTCACGCAACTCTTCAATTATTACCGGTGGCTTTTAGTAGGTATAAAACAGTAGTCAGTCACCTTGCCTTAGCCTAAGACCACCACCGCCAATGCAATGCCATACAAGGACTATACACCTACACATCTGTTGTAGACCCATATTGGCCCAACTGACAAAAACCAGGCCGAGCCCCTGAAATCCTTTTCATTTATAAACCTGTAAAATCAATCGCCAACTTTAGATCAACAGACTCGTAGGAGCTCTTTCATCATTCATCATTTCACACATTTTCTAATTATTTTCGAACAATTTTTTAATTATGTTTTAGTTGGGCAGGGATGAATCTTGATAAGACTATGGCTAGGAAGCAGGCCAAGGTCTGCGACACCTAATAAGATGAGAAAGCAAATCTTTTTTGAGTTGTTAAGAGAAAGCAAATCCTTTTTTGAATTGTTAAGGTACTTGAACATTTGTAATAATTATCTGGTATCAGAGAGCTTGGTTGGTTCTAAACTGGGAGTTTTTTTTCTTTGCATTCAATGGCAGCAAATTTGAGCGCCATCAATGTCTCTCAACAGCAAATCCCTGTGTCCAAGGAAGACTCCTATGAGTTCTAGAGCATAAAGGTGAGAACCTTGTTTAAGTCCCAAGATCTGTGGGACTTTGTGGAGAACGGGTGCATAGAAACTAGTGATGATGAAACTTGCGGCAGTGATAACCAGAAGAAGGATGCAAAGGCACTGTTTTTTATTCCACAAGCAGTGGATGAAGCCATTTTTTTTAAAGAATTGCAGCAACTACCTTTGCCAAGTAGGCATGGGGAATTCTAAAAATTGAATTTCAAGGTTCTATCAAGGTAATCATTGTTAAATTACAACCTCCTATATGAGATTTTGAAACTTCTAACATGAAGAATAATGAATCAGTTCAAGAGTATTTGGCCAGAGTGTCTTCTATAGTAAGTCAAATGCGTTCATATGGAGAAAAGATTTCAGACGAAACTATTATTGCTAAGGTTTTAAGGAGTTTGGCTCCTAAATTTGATCATGTAGTGGCAGCAACTGAAGAGTCAAAAGATTTGTCTTCCTTTTCATTTGATGAATTAATGGGGTCTCTGCAAGCCCATGAAGCAAGAATCAATAAGTTTATCCCAAAGGAGGAGAAAGCATTCCAAATCAAGGGTGAGGCAGAATCATCAAATCAATGATTTAGAGGAAGAGGCAGAGGTGGCTTTCGTGGAAGAGGCTGAGGTCAACTTAGCTCGTGCAATGCTCATATTGCAAAAAATTTGGACACAGAGACAACACCTGTTGGTTCAAACCAGAAGAAGCCAAGTATGTCGAAGAAGAAAAGAACAAGATGACTGCTTGTTTATGATTTGTGCAAACACTACAAGAAAAGGAACCATTATGTAACGTTTTTAAAACGTCACAGGAGGCGATAAAACGTCGCAGAACATTCTGCAACGTTTTTAAAAACGTCACAAAAAACATCGCAGATGGTGGGATAGGTAATAGGTATTGGCGACGTCTGCTGAAAAACGTTGTGAAAAGCACTGATATTTGGTGACGTTTCATAAAACGTCATGAAAAGAGAGGATATTTGGCGATGTTTTGTGAAAACGTCACAGATTGTTAGAGTTTTAACGACGTTTTAAAAACGTCGAAGAAAAGCTGTAATCCGCGAGGTTTGTTTTCTTAAAGTTGCGAATTGTAAGACATTTATTAGTTTTAATTTAACCGAAAATAATTTTATTTTAATAATTTTTAAAAATTTATAATAAAATTTTTCATTTATCCAAAAATAATTAATATTTAATAATGATTCAATATAAATTATAGTATTTTCTTTGTTTTCATTGATCCGAATATAGAAATAATTTAATAATTAATCAATTTTAATTATTAATTTAAAAATTTTCATTATTCCAAAAAATGTAATTTAATAATTTTGAATTAAAATAAATATTTTTAATTTTAATTTGTTTCAAATTTCCGAAAATAAATTTAATTTAATTATTTTCTAATTTAATATTTAACAAAATTTTAAAATATTATTTATTTAATAAATATTAAATATTATTTATTAAATTGATTTATTTAATAATTCTTCAATTTTTTGAATATATCATTAATTTTAATAATTATTCATGTATAACAAGAATTGAATACATGCAGACAATTTAGTATTTAATTGCAATTCCCAAACACGTCATAATACGGTAATTAAAATAAACAATACATCATAAGTGTTTAATATATCAATATGAGTACATATCTAATCTAAACGAACATTATGTGTAGAATATAAAAGTTCCAAGACTTTTTTTTGTTGTTCAACTTCGGAAGTTAATCGATCCTACATTTCTTTAAATTGTTTAGTCAATTCATCGACTTGAGACTGTAACTCCTGATTAGCCCTCTTTGACTCCTCTAATTCGTCTCGAAGTCTCTTTCTGGCCGA
>JANKOD010000009.1:8507611-8522635 GCA_026284645.1 Erythroxylum acuminatum | reverse complement strand
ATGTCATTCATTGCAACCGAGTGTGTAAAAACCTCTGTGTCCAACTAACGAACCTCACCATCACTCAAGATTTCTTCTCCTTTTCCATTGGGGGAGCAGATTTGGTATTGGGGATTAAATGGTTGGCATCCTTGAATATAGTACAAGCTAATTTAAATGAAATGTTTCTGATTTTTTCTTTTGATGGCAAACGATACAAGTTACAAGGCGTGCGTACGAACCACCCAGATAACATCTCCTTACAGGTTTTACATCGACTACCTAATAACCCAACTGACCATCCTAAGCCTCCAGCCCCTATCCAAAACGTGATACAAGAGTTTGCAAATGTGTTCCATGAACCAACATCACTACCCCCTTTTCGTACCCATGTCCACTCCATTCCATTATTCCCCAATACCAAACCACCAAACTTGCGTCCGTATCAATACCCACACAACCAAAAAATTGAAATTGAAGTACAAGTTGCAGCTCTCCTATCTTCTGATTTTATTCAACTGAGATCTAGTCCTTTTGCCAGTCCTGCCCTATTGGTAAAAAAGGAAGATAACTCTTGGCGACTTTGTGTGGACTATCGGAACCTCAACCACATTACTATACCAGATAAATATCCGATTCCCAACATTGATGAGCTCATTGATGAACTACATGGTGCATCCATATTCTCCAAAATTGATCTGCGATCAGGATATCATCAGATTAGAGTTAATCCTTCAGACATATACAAAACAACTTTCTGCACTAATTCGGGGCACTACGAATTTGTAGTAATGCCTTTCGGCCTTACCAACGCACTGTCAACTTTCCAAGCTGCTATGAACGATTTGTTTAGACCATATCTACATAAGTTCATATTGGTGTTTTTCGACGACATTCTCATTTTTAGCCCAAGTACACAACAACACATTAATTATCTTCGCACTGCCTTCCAATTGCTCTCCACTCATTCATTTTTTGCGAACTCAAAGAAATGCTTATTTGGACAGACACAGATTGGGTTCTTGGGACATGTGATATCTCTAGAGGGTGTCACAGTGGACCCCGAAAAAATTTTAGCAGTTTTAGAATGGCCAATTCCACAGAATGTGAAAGAAATTAGAGGATTTTTGGGACTCACAGGTTACTACAGGAGATTTGTTTAGGATTATGGTCTTCTTGCTCGCCCGCTGACCGAGTTGACTAAAAAAGATGGTTTTCGATGGTCTTCTACTGCTGAAGAAGCTTTTAATCGACTAAAAGCATCTCTAACTACAGTCCCAATCTTAAGTTTACCCAACTTCACGTGGCCTTTCATAGTTGAATGTGATGCATTTTCGGCAGGCATTGGGGCCATTCTTCTACAACAAGATCATCTAGTAGCATATTTCAGTAAGGGACTCTCTTTTTCTAACAGACTTAAATCTACATATGACAAGGAAATGTTAGCATTGGTGCTTGCTTTACAAAAGTGGAAACATTATCTATGGGGCCGTCATTTTTACGTCAAAACAGACTACTTGAGCCTGAAGTTCCTCCTAGACCAAAGAATCACTACAAATGAACAGTAGCGACTCTTAATGAAGCCCTTACCTTTTAATTTCACAATTTTGTACAAAGTAGGCAGCGAAAACAATGGGGCGGATGCACTTTCCCGTCGACCACAACATGTTGAATTTTTAGCCTTGGTAATCCCAGTTCCAATGGAGGTCAATGACCTACAAAGAGCTTTACAATCTGACGCTTACACCAAAAGCATAATGGAGCAGATTCGTGAGGCACCAACAACTCAATCTGATTTTTAGGTGGTCGCCGAACTCCTTTATCATAAAAATCGGTTAGTAATTCCCCACTTACCTGATCTGAAATACAAAATTATGATGGAGGCCTATAACACGCCTACCGAGGGCCATGGGGGTTCTTAAAAATGTTGAAACGGGTGACTGCAAATTTTTTCTAGCCACATTTAAAGCAAGATGTGAAGACTTTTGTTCATAATTGTTTAACTTGTCAACAGAACAAATATCAGACTTTGGCTCCAGCTGGTTTGTTACAACCCTTACCGCTGCCTGAACAAATTTGGGAGGACATTTCGCTTGATTTTATTGTTGGTCTCCCTGTCTCAGCAGGTTTTGATACAATTCTGGTAGTGGTTGATAGATTAAGCGAATATGCACACTTCGTGGCTTTGGCCCACAAGCCAACCCTTTTATAGCCAAGACTGTGGCAGCCTTGTTTTGTAAGGAAATAGTTCATCTGCATGGGATACCGAGATCCATTCTTTCTGATCGTGACGTCATCTTCTTAAGTGCTTTTTGGCAGGAGTTCTTTCGTCTTAGTCGCACTACACTTCGTATGGGGACATCTTACCACCTACAATCTGACGGTCAAACTAAGGTGGTCAACAGATGTCTCGAGACATATTTACGTTGCTTCACAATAACCCAAATCATGATCTAAATTTTTAGCTTAGGCAGAGTATTCGTACAACACAGGATTTCACTCGTCAACCAACATGACCCCTTTCCAGATTGTATATGGAAGAGACCCTCCTCCTCTACATCCTTTTGTTCCTGGCGAGACTAAAATTGCAGAATTGGAGGTTCAGTTGTGGGCTCATGATGATATGCTGCAAGTATTACGGGCCAATCTCTTGCGAGCTCAATCTCGAATGAAAACCCAAACAGACTCTAAACGAAGGGACTTGACATTTGAGGTAGGCGATTCAGTATTTCTGCGATTGCAACCTTACAAACAGAAATCGTTGGCTAAACGTACCTATCACAAACTTTCACCATGCTACTTTGGCCCTTATACCATTATCCGCAAAGCGGGACCAGTTGCCTATGAACTACGACTCCCTCCCTCATCTAAGGTCCACCCAATCTTTCATGTATCCCTTCTTCAACCAGCAAAAGATTCTTCACCGAAACAACACCCCCTCCTTTACCGATCACTACTGACTGGGAAATGGTTGTTGAACCAGAAAACATTTTAGGCCATCGTTGGTTGAAAGTTTCAGGTGTACCTACACTAGAATTATTGGTAAAATGACATCAACGTCTTGTGGAGGAGGCTAGCTGGGAAGAATATGACCTCCTTGCTAATCAGTTTCCTCATTTTCGCCTTGATGACAAGGCAAATTTTCAGGGGGAGTGCACTTATACAATTCCTCCTTTACAAACTTATTTTAGGAGGCCACATGGGTCGTCATTCACTGATATAAGTGGGACCTTATCTGCTGCTGCTGTATCTCAAAGAGATCCTGAGCCAGTTGAAAGATAGTTGCTAAAATGAAGCGTGGTTCTCATCCCTAGATACCTCTTTGACCCAGTCCAATGCACGTCTCCACTCTTTTACCTAGTCCAATGCATGTCCCCAAGTCATGCTTATATTTCCTATATTATTTGCTTAATTGTAGTTTTGTTTAGGTTGAAAATAACGGTTCCCATTGGCTGTGTGATTATAAATACACCATGGGGCCTTAGCTTTGGGCATTCTGAAATTAACATTATTATTCGCTTATTGGGAGGTTTGTCCTCCATACGGACTGAGATTATTAAGGAAATAGTGTTGAGATTTTTGCATTATTTCATTTAGTAAATTCGTTTTATCTTTATTTGTTCCTTTCTTTTTTTTTTAGGTCGTACCATTCAATCTCAGCTTAGGCAAGCTAACACCACTAATATAGATATGCTCTATAAACTGATTGCACCTAGTTAATAAAAAATGGAATCTTCTATTCCTCCAAACCATATATATTGACATGAAGAATATCACGTGACAAATTTCCTTAATTCACCGTTGTTGTACACCATCTTGTTTTCTTTTTGTTGAGATTAATTGCTTATGTTCATGGTTTTTGAATTTGTTCATAAAAAGAAAGTAATCATTGTGTTGTTAGATCTTAGAGTATATTATTTGTCTTCATTTACTGGAGGTCACAATAAAATAGTTAGTATTTCATTCTTTAGAAATATCATCATGTTTATAAGTATCATAGTTTTACAATAATTCTAATCTACTTTTTTTGTAGGAAGGTGATGATTAAGACTGGATGAAGGTACTTGGTGAAGGATTTTAAAGTGCCTATAGATATTGGTTTTGGTTTGCATTTTGGCTAATTCACTTATATTCTATATGAAATGGAGGAAGATAATATAGGTGAATATTTTCGCCAGCAATTTTTGGCTATTGTATTATGAATATGTTAAAGGTTCAATTCTATAAGTCTTTATGAATTATATAGCATATAGAAATGCATTTTTTTGGTTATTGACATTTGATAGTATGTATGTAATTAAAACATACATTAATGTATATATATTGCTTTTAATGTAAATATGGATGTTGCTTACTTAATTATAAGAGTTTGCTTTTACTTTCAAAAAAAAAAAAAAAGAGTTTGCTTTTATATTAAATTATTATTAGTAACGAAATAATAAATTTTTTCGACTCTTCGGCTGAAATGAAATTTCTTATTAACCCCAAGGCGCAGGTGAGTTGGTAAAGGGCTCTCCTGGCTTAAGTGAGGTCGTGGGTTCAAACCCCCCTCATGTATGCAGCCGTTTAAAACTTAGAGCCAGAGCTTTGCCTCCCGCAAGGGACTTATTCGACTCGAGCGGGGATTAGTCTGAATGTGGTTGGCTTAAATGTGCCTTCTCATAATTGGGACCTGCCTAGGACACCTCGTGGGCAACCCAAAAAAAAATTTCTTATTGATAAAAGTGAATAATTAGATTAAATGGAGAACTTACATGAAGCTGCAAATGGCAAAGTTCTTACTAAAGCTAATAGAAACAATTTGATCGGGTTAAAACATATCGGTTTAGCTGCCTGGGAGTTCTTCGTCAGCTATTAGAGTCGCCTGTAGGCTATCAACAAATGCTCTGTTGGGGACAAAACTCATGGTCGCAAGTCAGGAAGGCGCTTCTTATTGCTTTCTTGCTGCTAGCGATGTAGTTGCTGTTCCCACAAATTTGATTGCATTATATAGGATTTCATACTCCTTTCCTGCACCTGCTCCAACAGATTCAATAATATGCTTCAATAATACACTGTAACTTGCAAGTAAGAATCATACCTCTAACAGAGATATTCCCTCCAACAGCTCTCTGCATTCCCCCAACAATAGCTTCTCTTGCCTGACCACCGCTGCTAATTGTGAAAGTAAAGTAACAGTTTTCCCAGCCTGCGGTGCGAACAATGTTAAACTCAAACAAAGGGCGCATAGAAATCATTGACTTCGACAAATTGTTGCTTACTGAAAATGACAACTTGATAGATCCCATCATATCTGAGGCTTGTCTAATAGCATTAGAAACTGTCTCAAAATCCACCTAAAATCAAGTATCTTTCGTTAGTTTCCAATTCAATAAATAGTAAAATAGATAGGAAAGTTTCAGTACGATTTTGGACTGTGGAACTGACCTTTGCACCTTCCATGAGAGGTACTCTGCTAACGACAGAATGCAGACATTGTTTTATCATTGAAACTGCCGATGAATGGTGCCTGTCCATAACTCCCCATGATTCCAATAGTTTCATCTGCATCATTTCTCAGGAATTAGCTTCGTTAACCTAGGTTTATGATATGAAATTATACACACACACACATATATATACAGTTTTGCACTGACTTGGGAATTTAGCATGACATTCAGCTTCATCTCCATCTTTTCCTTCTCAAGTTTCAATCTCCTCTGAACTACAGAGTGTTGCAATCTTTCCAGACTAAACCATGCAGATAACAAATGGTTCTGCAAATGCATCAGATGAATGTTCTTTTATGAGTATGACAAATTTGATGGTATTGTGCAGCTACCAATTGACAGCCGTAATTGTTATTACTGTTGGTGTGACATAAGAAATTCTAATTTCTAAAACGTCATGCTCCGTAGAATGTTTGCAATGTTCAACAACTCACGGTGAAGTTGTTTTTTTCTGTTGGTTCAACTGGTATTTATCATTTGAATTTTAGATAGATCGCTTTTGCACATCCTACACAGGATCATACCTCCGATTTGTCATTTATGTTCTTATTCACAGCATCAGCTCTAGCATTTGCATATCGCCATTGCATCAGACGATTTTGCAAGAGTCTTAACTGATGAATGCTCTCTGCATCTCCTGTCACCAGCAGCAATGAGCTAGGCGATGAAGATTTCTTACCTTTGAGTAAGTCCAGCCCCAAACTGAGCAGTTTTTCTACACCTTTACGCCTTGAAGGACTCGAACGTGGTGGCCTGAAATTTGTAAATGACAACGGCCTTTCCTTACTCTCCACAGACATCGGTGTTGCTCCAGATCGCCCTGGTGATAGCGCCCATTGAGACGTACCATTCCCATGTACGCCCAGAGAATTAATCCTCTTAATTGGATTTTTCACTGTAAACTTCTTGATTTTGGTTGAGTTTAGATTATCAGAATCTGATATCTCTTTTGGATGTCTTGTTGTATCTTGTAAGTACTTGGAGGAAACCTCTCTACCAGATTTTCTCGACCATGTACTTGAAGCCGGAGAAGGAAACTCCAAAGTTGAAGAGCTGAAATCACTGCATTCTGATTCAAAGTCATTGCTATCCATAAAGGGATCTGATATTGGATGGGATGAGCTTAAACGATTTCTAAAGAGTGAACTTTCATCGACGGACAGCCTTCTGGGAATAATACGAGAAGCTGTTGTAGAGAGTGAGCTTTTTCCTGGAAAGTTGAACTTTCCAGTATATCTCGTCGAACCTCCAAAGAATGGTCTATGATTTTCCTTGGTGCTTTCTTTCTCTTTCTCATTCTCAAACGTAAACTCCCTGTAGCTTCTCTGCTTATTAAGAGAAACCGAGTTGTTACCATTCGTAGGTTTGTCAGCCAATCTCTCATCAGCAAGAGAGCCTCCACTTTTATTCTTTGATGACGATGAAGGCGAAATGCCACGTACAACTCCAACGTCATCAGAACTGGTTTGATGCTTTGTACGGGTTGGTTTTTGACGTACTGGTGAGGAAGATTGGTTTGGAGACGGTATTCCACCATTGCTTGACCGTGTTGGTGAATAAAGAAAACGTGAGTTGATCTCGCGAGATTTTGGCCTTCTTTGTTTCAAAGATTGATCGGAGACACAGAGTAGTGGTTCATTGTCAGTCTTCATAGTCCCTTAACAGAAGAACGAGAGGGAATCTGTTAAGATTGAGGTTTAGACGATAAGAGATAAAACAACACAAATGTAACACTGGCCTGGCCGGCTAGTCTTCTTAACCAGTCTATGTTAACTAGTAATTGAGTCGACAAATGTTATATGAAATACACGCTTGCAGTAGTGGTGTGGTTTGGGAGTTGCTGCTTTGCCGGCACTTGGCGTTATGATTGAACTGGATGGGGTTCTTCCACGTGTCCAATGCTTTTTCCGCAGGTATCTGACAAACGGACTCGGTACAAGTCTGTCAGTGGCGACTGAGATGCCAAAGCTCTCATCTTTTTGTCAATTACGACTTTTTCAAACTTCATAAATATATCTAAGCTAAAACGATCTTAACCACTTAAAGCCGAGCAAGCCTGCATTTGTTCACCTCAGATCATGTCCCGTAAATATAGATAGACCTTTGATCATTTAAGGTTGAGCTTGTTTTAACCCCTTCGAAGCTGCTTTTGCGGCACGCTTGCGGCTTGCATCTTAATCACCTTATAGACTTACTATCAGAACCAATGATGGTATCTAGTAAAAACAGAGACAAAGCAAGTTAATGGAAGCATATTTGGCAAGAGATCTCTACGGGACTCCATATACATATATATATATATAATATATGGCAAATAACATAAAAGAGTCCTTGTGATATACTCGATTATTCATCTTAACCCTTGTGTTTTTAATTCGTTCACCTTAGTCCCTGTATTTTTTATTCTCATTCAAGATATCCCAATTAGATATTTTCGAACAAATTTATCCTTGGAGTCAAGAGATTAAAAAAAATGTATTTGAATAATCTAAGGACAAATTTGTCCAAAAATACTTAATTAGGGTATCTTGAATGAGAATATAAAACACATGGGCTAAAGTGAACGAATTAAAAACACAAAGGTTAAGATGAATAATCAAATATATCACAAGGGCTATTTTATGTGATTTGCCAAACTGATTTAATGGTAACAAGGGAAAGTGTGTGGTTTGTTGGAGTTTGTGTTTAGTCATTAGTGCTAAGGCTGACCATTCAAGGGACTCCTCACAGGTTCACGAATCCAGATGAGTTGTTATAAGGCCCAGACTACTGTACAGAGGTCCATTTTGATTAGCAAATTGAGGAGGGCCTGCGTAATTCCTGGCCGCCCACTGATCCTAATACTCGTTACAATCTGATCATTCTTCGTCGTCATCATTGTTGCTTTTGGAAACAATTGAGCATCGGAGCCTCGCACTCCAACTATAGACAGTCCTCAGCCATTTGACGGTCCCAAAGATTATGGCTTCTGATTTTAGTTGCCTGCGACATAAGTTAAGGGCATAGAAAATGAAAAATCAAGACATTGATAGACACTTTTCTGTCCTTGAGCTACGATTTAAAAAAGACTTAGCAGTTGTTCCTCTACAACTAACAGATTTCTTGGCTTCTTTCAACTTTCGGTATAGTAAAATGTTCCAGATATTTCCTTTGCGACTTGACCTAGCCAATGCCAGATTTTAAAAATTGTTAGTGCGCTTACTCGTCTGGCTATTAGTAAGACTTACTTTTTTCTTCTTTTGATCCATTCACTTGGCCAAAGGAGAGTAGTTGTATATCACATGCACTGCTTTTCTTTTTTTTAAAGCATACGCTGTGTAAATCAGAGGACTAGAAAAGTGGGGTGTAAGAATAATGTTTTTACATTAATTAGTAATCGACAATAAAGGATCAAAGCTGGGATGTTCCTCCTAGCCTGGAATTAGAATGAACTGGATACACTTAAATTAAGAAAAATAATAATTTAACACTAATTTTAATGCGCTATTCACTAGTTTTAAATTAATTTTAGTAAAATTTGAATATTACATTTGTCGGCTTTTAATTTAAGCTTTGATTATTCCAAGTTCAAAACTCTAGAGAAGTAAAAGGTCAACCGTTTCCCCACTGGATACGGATCACGAGAGCCACGACAGATTCAACGTCAAAATAGGCACGTGCATATCATGTAAGAATTCAGGTGAGTTCAGGAGGCACAAAAGCATTATCATCCAAACTAACTCTAACGACCGTAAATACAATTGACTATATCCACTAACGTTTACTTTTACTAAGAAAATAAAGCTCAACTACGACCAGTTCAGGTACATCCATTTATCTCAGTTATCCGTAATTAGGCACATGGGAATGAACATTTCTCTTTAATTAGGATTTGTTAAACTAAGGAAAAAAGGCTTATTAATTAATTACCATTTATAGTGGCTATCCTGTTCTTTTTGAAGGTCTAAAGTTAATGGTTTCAATTTTCTTTTGTTGACATTGAATTATTTATTCTTGAATTTAACCCTTCATTTATCAGCTCATTAATAAAATCTTCAAGTGTGAATTGTTTTGACTTTTGTGAATGAAGTTCTTAAGAAACACAACATTTTTGTGCAAATATATTTTACTTAATTAAAATTGTTCAGTTTAAATTTAAGATACAAAAATTAATGCACTTTCTCTTACAAAAAATAATATGTTTACGTTTTAAATAGATATTATAATATATATTTGATTAGATCTAATTTACTTAATTACTCTTGCACTGATTAATAATCAGTGGCTATTTAAAAAATATTTACCATAAGATACAATATTATGGCATGCAAAAAAATAAAAGGTGTAAATAGTAAGATAAGTCTCTTATTTCCCTGTTTGTTTGGATTGCTATTGATGAAATCAAAGCTGTATTTACAAATTTTGGAAAAAGAAAGTTTGACCAAATTGCAATTTTGAAAATTTTGACTCATTTTACGTTTGGAAAAAATGCATTAAATCGCATATCGTTTTGGTAAACTAGATTTTTCTTCAACTGATTGCAAAGCTGTAGGTTCTATCAACTTTCTTCTATATTCCAAGCAGAAAATTCTTACGGCCTGTCTGTTTAGTTCAAAGAATAGAATAGATAAAGAATAGAATAGTTATTTATAGGAATAGAAAAGATGAGGAATAGAACAAAATGAGTATAATTTTGTTTGGTTTAGGGAATGCGAAGTCAATAGCTATTTATGGTTAATTTTAAAATTAAAGAAAATATAATTATAATAAAATAAGGTCATATGAGAAACTGCACAACGCATTTAACATCTTAATTGATATCAAAATTCTTATCGGACAATAGAAGTCAGTATTCGCTAAAAAAATTCATAAATTTCTCAAAAATGCATATTGTCAAACGACAACATGAGTTGTGTCTGGCGGCTTTTGACGACTTTTCTGGTATTTTCATGCATGGGATTGGTGGGATATTGATCCCACTAGTGGCTAGCCAGGCGCCAACTTCCACTAGCTCGCGCCTGCTGACTTGTTACAAGCACGTGACTTTCGATATCGGCAGCCGACATCCGTTGCACATATCACGCCATTCATCATTTCATTGTATCAACTTTATCTAAATTTCGGCTCCACAGTTTCCTTTTTCTTTTTCCCGATGGTTACGGAACTTAGGTACATTAAGATCGAGCTTCTGTTTTTTTTTTTAATAACTAACCCCAGGCGGGAAATTGCTAAAATACAATTGGGAAAATTTTGGAGAGGTCTAAAAGTTAGCTGTCTTATCTCTAATTAATAAAATGACTTTTTTCTGATATACCTAAAATGAAGTGAGTATATATATATACACATATAAATATTAAAATAATAATTTAATAACTTAAAATAAATATAAATATAACATATATATAAACAATAATGATAAGAAAATAAATAATAATAATACTAATAGAACAAAGTAAAGAATAAAAATTAAAAAAAAGTAAACTAAGTAAATAAATACATAAACAAGAAAAAAACAAGTAAATAAATAAATCAAACAACTAAGTAAATAAATACATAAACAAGAAAAAAAACAAGTAAATAGATAAATCAAACAAGTCATTAAAAGAAAATATTTAGGCTAAGTAAGAAAATGTTTACACTAAATCACTAAGAGTTAAGTACTACATATTTAAATGTTTAGCTAAATATAAAAAGGAAAATATTTAAAAGACTTAAGAAAATGATTTATTCATAACCTAGTACGTCAAAATTTTCTATTGAGGGTCAATGTCTTTGGTAAATTCTAACAGAGTCATAACATTATTTATCACCTCCCCTCAATTCTTCTTAAGCCTTCATTTTTTTTTCTTACAGTCTCTAAGTATAATCTTCTTACATCTTCTTACTAGAACATTTAGGTACCCCCTCTTAATATATCTGAACCACCTAAGTCTTATTGCTCTTAAATTTTATTAATATTAGCTCTTTGATTTGTCTCTTATCATTACATTCATGGTTTTATCTTTTTAGTAAAATTGCATATCAAACGAAACATTCGCATCTCCATTACCATTAGCTTTTACCTATGCATATGTTTAACTAGTTAACACTTTGCCCTATAGAGCATGGTCGGCCTAATTGCTAAACAGTAGAATTTACCTTTTAGCTTAAGTGATGCCTTATTGTCATATAAAACTCTTGATGCACTCCTCCATTTAAGTCACTCTAATTTAATATGATGGTTTATGTCTTCATTGATCTTGTCATTGTTTCGGACGAAGGATCTCAGGTACTCAAAACACTCTTTTTGTGGTATAAATTATGAACTAATTTTTATTTCCACATCGAATGTCACCCTATGGCCTCAAAAGTTAGAGTTTAAGTACCCAGTCTTGGTCTTACTAAATTTAAAGCCTTTCGACTTTGGTGTATCCCTCCAACGTTTTAGTTTGACATTGATACCCTCTTTTGTTTCATCTACTAAAATAATGTCATCAATAAATAACATACATAAGACACATCCTCTTGGATATTATTGATGAACTCATCTATCACTACTGTAAATAGAAAGGGACTTAATAAGGAGCCTTAGTGTAGCTCAATATTGATAGAGAAATGATTTGTATCTCCTTTTATTCTCCTTACTCTAGTCTTAATATCTTCACACATATCCCTAATAACTCGTATATAGATCATATAAACTGTCTTAACTTCTAAACACTTCCATATAATTTCTCTAGGTACCACATTACAGGCTTATCTAAGATAATGAAAATCATGTATATGCCTTGTTGTCTTTGTTTGTAATATTCCATTAATCTTTCAAGGAGGTGTGTAGCTTCTGTTATGGAGCTTCCTAACATGAAGCCAACTTAGTTCTTCAAGATAGAAGCATCCTTTCTCACTTCCTTCTCAATCACCTTCTCCCATAACTTTATTGTATGACTAAGTTGTTTGATGCTTCTATAGTTGTTACAACTTTGGATGTCTCATTTGTTCTTATATAGAGGAATTAACATACAAAGTATTCACTTATTCGATATTTTGGCGGACTTAAGGATCACATTAACATTAAACTTGGCTGGCCAAATAAGACCTTTTTGTCTACGCTCGTTCGCACCTTTATAAGTATCCCATTAGGCCTTACTACTTTTCCACTCTTCATCTCCCTCAAAGTTTTTTATATTTTCTTCCCTTTTAATTTGTCAACAATAAGTAAAGTTACGATATGTCTCGGAAGTAATAAGATAACGTAAAGAAATATTGTCCTTTAGCCACGAGCAACTCACCCTACTTCATTTTTTATACAACAAACTTGATCTAAGTCTCTCGATTTCTGTTCCCTAGCTTTCACCAACTTAAAAATGTCTTTTTCTCCATTTTTATTTTTCAATAGTTGGTATAATTTCTTTTAAGTTTTGCTTTTAACTTTGAGATTACCTTCTTTGCCTTTTTCTTTACCAATTCGTAACTTTTTCTATTAACTACTGTCCCTACCTTTGTGGTGTTATGTAATAGAGCTTTATATGCATTAAGACTCTATCTTACTACCCCTAGGCCCTTTAGAAACATCTCAACCTCTCTATAGTTGTATTCCTTAAAAGAGTTACTACTCTCTTCCAATTTTCATTCTTCTCCGTATATTACTCTATTTTTAAGTTGTTCCACATTATCCCCTTTCATATTCCACCGTTTGATTTTAGTACACCTCCTAGGGCTTTCTTTCTTCCTCTAATCCTTAATTATGAGATCCAAAACTAACAATCTATGTTAAGTTGAAAAGCATGCATTAGGTACTACCTTACAATCTTTACAACTAGGTCGATCACTCTGCCTTACGAGGAAGTAGTTGATTTGAAACCCCCACAACACCATGAATATCCATCCAAAGTTGTCCCTATATGATCATTGAAGTCTCCTCATAAAATAACTCTGTCGTTAGGGTGGATTTGCTAAATCATCTCATCTAGCTCTTTCCATAATTGATTAAGTTGTTCGTCCAACCCTACTGGATGTGCGTAAGCACACATTATATTGAAAATAATACCATTAACCACAAACTTTAAGGACATATCCTATCATTACTCATTTATACTTTCATAATGTGATGTATGAGTTCTTTAACAATTAAGATATTTACCTCATTATATCGTCTCGAATCTCATGCATGGCAAATAAGGCGAGTGTACTTCAAATCGTAGAGCTTTTATTTAATTGGTACTTTATCTTAGTAATTTGAGATTTTATTAGTTGTTGTTATACTTGCATAAATGAATTTCTATTGTTTATTAAAGTTACAAAAGATTAGATGGGTCCAAAGTAGCGTGGAATATGAATTGATAATTATCGTTAGGAGACACTAACTACCAATCTACAGGGAATGCAATTAAATTGATAAGGATGAATACCGCGCATAACGTTTCGAAAGGATCTTTTTCTTTTTAACTAAGTACTTCCTTTTTTTTTATTCAATAAAATGATTATTTAGGTTAGACGAACTTGAGATAACTTTAATGATCGATCATCTCTCTTTCTTTTTACAAATGTAACAAAAATTGACCAAGCACAAGCACCGTGCTCATGTGGCCGTCAACCATTGGAAAGTCAAAATTTTTGAAGTAGTGTTGTTTCTCTAGAGTTGCAATAATGGCGGCTAAGGTTGTTTTAAGCCTTGACATTAGACATGGTCTAATAGTCTCCTTTGCTGGGCTAACAACTTGTTCGTGACTAATTAAGCGTAATACCTGGCCCAAGTTAATTATTTTAACAAATTTGAGAATACTTCCCGTTGATAATCAACGACTACATGTCAACAACTACTTGTCCATGTCCAGAAATTACGAGCTTACTATTTTTTTTGTTCAATTATTATACTCTAAAATTCTTTGATGTAGTCACTAATTGACAGTTGTGGATCAAACTTAATGCATAAATCCTAAATTAAAATTTTACAATGTTTTAATTTTTTTTAAAAAAATTGTTAAATTAACAAATACTTAAGTATACCTCACTACTTGCTCTCTATCTACAATCTTCCGACGCCTCCGTAAAATTATGAATATCGTACCGAATTTGGTACCGGATTGAGTTCTAGAAGAGAACTGTACCGGTACCGGTTAGTACAGGGTACCGTTTCGGGAAGTTTTTAAAATTTATGAAATAGTTCCTAAAATTTTTAAAATTTGAAAAATAGTCCACATTGGTATATTATACAGTTGTAATGTATACTTTACTAGTTTACTATTTACATCAACCATGCTTTCATAAATCTTAATAATAAATAATAATGATAATTATTTATTTTATTTTATATATATCTTTATTATATTTTAATTATTGCTATATATAATAATTATCTATATATAATAATTATCTAAATATAATAATTAATTGTAAAATAATGAAAATAATGAATTTTGAATTATTTTCTATTTTATCATAATTTTGAATTATACTTTTAAAATTGTTATTTTTTCACGTTTCATTTCATTTTACATTTAATTAGACATAATCACAATTTCATTTAATATATAAAATTAATTTAATAATTAATAATAAACATAATTAATTTTAAAATATATAAATTTTGATTTAATAA
>JANKOD010000009.1:8453307-8463485 GCA_026284645.1 Erythroxylum acuminatum | reverse complement strand
CTTACTTTTCTTGACGGCCCTATTTAATGCAGCAGTCATCATTTAATGCAACCCAGATTAATCTTCGAAACCCAATATATGTCTTTGTCTTCTCTCCACGTTTAGACATACGACTTGGAAATGACATCAACAGGATGGCCATTCGTTTCGGATTCGCCTTAGCTTTCGCATCGTCTTACGTTTGTTATCTTAATAAAAGAAACGTTTTTGTACATGCAACCGCTTCGTCTTAGTTTCGACTTCTTCGCTTTCCCTCTAAGACTTTCTTAACACAGAAATTACCAGTTGTCACTACCGTTACACTTAATGAAGTCAACCAATAATATCTGTGTCAAAGGAAACATACGGAAACCCTTAAAATCTATGAACTAGATATCGGTTTACAATTATCATTATATAAAAAATTGGATATAAGATTCCACTCAGGTTGAGCTTCTGTAATAATTTTCCCTTCTATAGGCATTAAGAAATTACTATGATTGCTTACTTTTCTTGACGGTCATATTTAATGTAGCAATCATCATTTAATGCAACCTAGATTCATCTTCCAAACACAATATTTTCGTGTCTTTCTCTTCTCTCCACGTTTAGAAAGTACTATAATTGCTTACCTTTTTGTGCACACTTATTTAATGTAGCAGTCATTGTTTAGTACAGCGCGAAACCCAATATTTACGTGTCTGCCTCTTCTCTGCACATTCAGAAATTGCTATGATTGTTTGTCTTTTTATGCACGCCCCGTAACAGCCATAGTTGCAGCTGGTAACTTCTCCCATAAGGATGTTTTTGGAGGGAAAAGTTTCGTTACCTTGAGAACTTCACCTACTCTAGAACACTCCTTATAACCTCTGACATTGACTTTTGGACAATTCTTAACCCAAAACTTTTTCTATGTTCTAATCTGTATCTGTACAAATGTTCTACTAATATGATTATTTGTTATCATTAAAAAGGGGGAGATTGTTAAGTAAAAATGACTTTACGAATATAATTTTGATGAGGAACAAATAATAATGAAGTAAAGTAAAAAAGCAAAGGAAAACAAACTATAAAGCAGACGGAACCAGAGTACAAAAAGTAGAAGGAAGCAAAGTAGAAAAGCAGACATAAGCAAAGTAGAAAAACAGACAGAACCAAAAAGCAGACGATAAATAAAATAGACGATAATAAAACAAACGGAAACAAAAAGCAAACGATAGAAAAACAGACACAAGCAAGTGCAACGCATATGTATAACTTTACATTAATGAACGCAAGGAACAAATAAAATCAGACGAAAATGCAAAACAATTGTCACACAATAAAAAGACACACGGAAATACAAACAAATATCAGACAACCGATAGTGAACCGCAAACCAGTTTTCTTTTAAGATTAAACTACTTATAAGTTAGTGATTTTATTATTTTACTAATACAATGTATTGCTGTATAGCATCATCTTCATTTTTATATAATATACTTAAATTAATTTTATATAAGTCTTTGTTTACGATCAAAATATTAGAATTTGCACTTAAATCAAAAAAAAATTATGACCAAAAGAATATAATCGAAAATTATTCTAATGTTTTACTATAAATACCAACATCATTTTATATTTTAATTCACAGGATATTATTATTGCACAAATGTGCAGTTTTTTTTGTTTTCTCTGCTAGTTAATATTGAAGGACTAGCATTCTTTCTTGTCGTTTATCTTGTGTCCAACCTTGATTTTAGGTTCTGATCTTTTAAATGATTTTATTCAGGTGGAATATCTGCCCCGTTCCTGCAACAGAGGCCAAAAGCCCTTTTCCGGCTTCGAAAACTCAATAGTCTAATCCAAGTCTCTGCCGTTCTAGTTTTTCATTCTCTCTGCGCTTCCTTTGGTTTTTGTTTTCAAATAGTTTCTTCCCTTCTCTTCTTCGCCAAATCCCATCCTCTCTGCCTCGTTTCTCCTAATCTTACCCCCTACATATTCCCCAAAATCTCACGTAGGGCCGACTCATCTCATATCGTCTTCACGTGTTGCTCTTTACTTCATTGATCAGTGATTAGAGCTTCATTGTCTGCAGTTTCGATTTTTCTATATTTGCAACTTGCCCCCAGCCCTGAGTTTCAGTGAGAATGGCATCGGGGACATGGCAGCCACTTGAAGAAGGTGTAAGGGAAATCTGTGGGTTGCTGGAGCACCAAATATCTCCCTCTTCCTATTCGGACAAGTCTCAGATTTGGAAGCAACTCCAACACTACTCCCAATTCCCCGATTTTAACAATTATCTCGCTTTTATCCTTGCTCACGCTGAGGTACCTCATGCTTTTTATCGGGCAAAAGTTTTGTTTTTTTAAAGAGAAAGTTGCAACTTTTATGGTGGGTTTCAGCGCATTTTTGAGGTGCTTGATGGGTTTTGAAGTTTAATTGGATTCCTTGGTTGTGGAGTAGTTGGTCTTCCTTTGGATGGTTTTGATCGACAAGTTAATTTGGTTCTTGTTTCTGTTTGTGAACTGACCTCGACCGAGTTGGTGTGTTTCCTGTAATTTTCTGATTTTGGATTCCTCAAAATGAACTTCTTGTTGTGGAATAATTAAAAGGACAGCGGTAATGGTTGATCCATAAGTAAGGTTAAGGAATATCTTATACTTGTTTTATCCTTTGAATAAGTAATGTGCAGCAATGGATGCTTAAATAGTTAAATAAAAAAACTCAGCAATGAAACTCAGTTCCTGTTTAAGTAATTGTGCCAGCAGTGAAACTAAGTTCATGTTTAACTGGCGAAATATTCTTTTGTAGAAATGTAAATATCATGAATAACATCTTTAGCTGCTATAATTTATACGGCTTCTAATCTTTGAATACACGGGGGAAACTTTTGAAAGGGGAAATCGGTGGAGATTCGACAAGCTGCTGGTCTTCTGCTGAAGAACAATCTCAAAACAGCCTATAACTCTATAGATCCATCACACCAACAGTACATCAAGTCAGAGCTGCTACCTTGTTTAGGAGCGGCAGATAAGAACATACGGGCAACAGTTGGGACCATTGTAAGTGTTGTTGTTCAATTGGGGGGAATATTGGGATGGCTTGAACTATTGGAAGCTCTTGTAGCACGCTTGGACAGTAATGATTTACATAACATGGAAGGTGCTATGGATGCCCTGTCTAAGGTATCTGCTTCATCTCAGAATGCCCGCTTAAATATTAGTGAAGATAAAAAAGAGTTAAATACAGTTGGCGTTTATGCAACTAATATGCCTAGCCATGTATCTGAATGCTGCGTCACTTGCATTCTATAAGTATTTGGCTTGGAATATTCTTCTGGACTATTTTCTGAGGCATCTTTTATTTTTTCTAAGCTCAGTTGTTGCATGTTTTCATAACCCTCTTTGCTATAATTTGATCTTCTGCAACTAGATTTGCGAAGATATTCCCCAGGTTCTGGATTCAGATGTGCCTGGTTTAACTGAGCGTCCTATCAACATATTCCTTCCTCGATTCTATAAGGTGATCTTAGCATTTCCTTGCGAAAAGTTAGTTATGAAGGTTCTCCTTTCATATTTTCTTTCGAACTTCTTGGAGTAACTGTATACCCGTGCATTTCAGTGAAAACCCAATTGTTTTTTGTCCTCAAGAGGAATGTCTTGAACTGATTCCTTAACCTTTTATATGAACAGTTTTTCCAATCACCACACTCCTCATTGAGGAAGCTTGCCTTAGGTTCTGTGAATCAATACATTATGTCAATGCCTGCTGTAAGTGCAATTGGCCTTTTTTTTTTCTTGATGGAATGTGGTTACTCCTAGCAATAGCTAATGGTACGTGTGGAATACTTGCAGGCCTTATACACATCCATGAATCAGTTTCTCCAGGGTTTATTTACTCTTGCTCATGATCCTGCTGTAGAAGTGCAGAAATTGGTGAATATTTTCTCACTGGCTTATCATATTAAGTTCGAATTTGAAAAAATTGAGTTGAAAATACAGTTCCAGTAGTTGTTTCTTTCTTGTACTAATTGGTAGTTTTCAAATTGAAATTTGCAGTTTTAGTAACTATTGCATTTCTTGGTTATTTAGGGCTTCTACTCTGAGTGTCTTCATTGTTATAGATGTTTGGTGTCATTATGCTGATTGCTGCATTTGAATTCTTGTAGAATCTTGATGGAATGCAAAAAAATCAAATTTGTTTCTTATGCTTGGATTTACTTATCATTTCCATGCATTGAACAGGTTTGTGCTGCTTTTGTTCAGCTAATTGAGATCCATCCTACTTTCTTAGAAGTAAGTCTTGTTAATTCTTATTTACATGCCTGTTCTTTCTGACTATATCTTTGAATATCATGCTGATCTTCTGTTATTTGGTAGTTGTTTTTGAGTTTATCTTTCTGTCTAGTGTGGAATATTTCAGTTTACACATTCTCAGCTTTTTCTGTACTACTTTGGGTATCTCCTTCCTCTCATTTTTTCATTGATCGGTCTTTCCACAAACTTCAGCCGCATTTGAGAGATGTACTTGAATACATCTTGCAAGTCAACAAGGATGGTGATGATGAAGTGGCTCTTGAAGCATGTGAATTCTGGTGATCCTCTGGTTCTGTTACATCTGATTATATTGACATCTTGTTGCTTCAAATCTCTCAGGGACTCGGAAATCTTAATAAGTTACCATCTACAAGATCACCTTTCTGCTTGAAAGTTTTGTTTGCTATATGTGTCACAGTTGAAGCAACACTGTTTTTCAAACACTTTTGAGTTTGAAAGACCCTTCTATACCATATTCTATGCCACCGAACATGAAGAAATACGAGACTTGTGTTCTGTATTCTTTAACCTTTTGATATTGTGATGTAAAAGAGCTTAATGCATATAGAAGAAATAAAAGAGGAAAAATTAGTCAAGAACAAGTCTTAATTTGGTGGGATGAGGATTGAGAATTGAGTTGACAACAAAAGATAAGAGCTGAAATTTAGATTGTGATAGGATTCCTTATTTGATAGGAAGTAGTGATAAGCTAAATATGTTATTCTATTTTAGATATGTTATTCTAGTTGTTTAGGACTTATAGAATATCTATTACAATAAAATTTAAATTGGGAACCCTTTCCTACTATAATAAGGGTTGTAAGAACTATATATATATGTGTGTGTATTCTTCTCTTTATCAATAAGAAGCAATCTGGAATTTTTCTACAAACTTGAGTGTTCAACCAGAAGTTGTGATTCTTTCTTCTAAGTGTGATTTTTAGACCGTACGAGCGATTTCTAGTTTCCTACTATCCATTCCTTGTGTCCTTCACTAAATTCTAGCAACCCTATCGTAAATTCCAGCCCACCAAACTTAAATTCTAGCCATATTAAACTCTGAAAACCTAAGCCTAAATTTTCAGCAATCAAACCTTAAATTCCCAACTTTAAAATTTTTTGAAAATTCTGCATTTCTTAGCAAAAATTTGACCTTGAAACCTGATATTCCATACTTCCTAAGTTTATGTTTTTAGCTACTAGTTAAAAATTCCTCTGTTTGCCCTACATCATATTGATACAAAGTTTATGCCTGTTTCATTCTTAATAGTTGCAGCATATTACTACTTCCTATATCTTCTTTCTTTAGGCTGCTTACGTTTAAGTTATAATTGGCAGGTCTGCATACTGCGATGCACAGTTACCCCCTGAGAACTTGAGAGATTTCTTGCCACGTCTAATTCCAGTATAGCTTTTAATTGCATTTCTCTGAATATCTGCCAGTAATTACTTTTTTCAGTCCATGCAAACATTGATGCAAATTCCAACTTTTCCAGATTTTGCTTTCAAATATGGTGTACGCAGATGATGATGAGTCACTTCTTGAAGCAGAGGTTAACATTTGCCTTGTTATATTTTTTATGATTTATATTCATCACATTGTGATTAATTACCCATTTCCTGCAGGAGGATGAGTCTCTTCCAGATCGAGACCAGGTTCAGTCCATTTGATTGCTGTTATTGGATTTCTGGGTATTTTTTATGTGTTATCAACTCTTCGTATGACTTGTTTCTTGTTTTATGTTGCATCATTTTTATTCATTGCAGGATCTGAAACCACGTTTTCATACATCAAGACTTCATGGATCAGAGGGTGCAGAAGACGATGTAAGTAACTGAAGCCTAAATACGTTAACTTAATAAGCTTGGCCAATTAATGGTTTCGTTATTACAGCAGACTGACTCCATGCTCTAGGCGTAGAAAAATGAGATTGTTTTCATTTTCATAACTTTGTGATGTTTTCAGGATGATGACATTGTTAATGTGTGGAATTTAAGAAAATGCAGTGCGGCTGCACTTGATATTCTCTCCAATGTGTTTGGGGATGAGATTCTTCCATCATTAATGCCTGTTGTTCAGGTGATTTATTTTTCTTAGTTGTACTAGTATAATTATGGAGAACCTTTTCTTTCATTAATTTTATTTGCATTACTAGGCCAACGAGTCATATTTTGCTTGATTTCTGCATGTTAGATACTATTTTCAGTTTTCCTCCATTATCTTGAACTAACAGTAGAAACAGTTGTTCCTATTGTTTCGTCATGAAAACATCTTTATAGAGCTGTTGCTTTAGACCTCTACATTAAATTGAAAACAAAATTTTGCCTGGACCGTATGCTTATTGATGGCCCTTTTTTTTTCCTCAGATGTTGACAAATTTTTTTAATTTCTCTTTGTTGAGTTACCACAAATCAGATTATCAAAAAATAGTTATAGCAGGAGTTGGTAACATTAGTTTTGAACTACAAGGACACTATTACTATCAAGCTTTTAAAAGTACAGAAAAGAGATGGGATTAGATGTACTTAAGCTCTAGGAATTGATGATGAATCTTTCTATTAAAGCTAAATAAAATAGTTTTGCTTCTTTCTTGTTTATTTTCTCGATGCATGAGATGCTAATGCATCTCAAAAGTTCACATTATTGGGAAAGTAGCAGTGATGTTGTCACATCGCTCTACATGCTCCTCACAGTTGTCTGCTGGATTCTGCATTTGCTTAGTGGTATTATTGTACCAACTAGAGGATTTGGGTGGAAGTCTATAAATTACTTTCACTGGAGTATTGGTTCTTTGCCATAAGTAGTAATTATCTGTGGTGAAACGAGTGACTTATAGGATGTATCTTTTGTTACCTTAAAAAGAGTAGCTGTGTCTGTTGCCCTTTTGTTGTCTTTTGGCAACGGGTCGGATTTTCTAAACAAGTATTGCTCTATGGTATTTGTATTGGTTTTAACAATATAGATGAGCCATTTTCTTGTTTTATTTTTTAAATACTACAGACCAAGTTAGCAGCTAGTGGTGATGAAGCTTGGAAAGACAGAGAAGCGGCTGTCTTGGCTATTGGTGCTGTGGCTGAGGGTTGCATTAGTGGTCTCTATCCCCATTTGCCTCAGGTGAAGCCTTTTTTCATTCTTCCAAGTGCTTATTTTTAATTAAGAAAGATACTGACATCAGTTTTTGACAATTAAACCTATTGTTATTATGTCTATTGAGGTTTCTTAAATGGAACTTATAAATAGTTTTACGTCAGAAACCGAGAAGAATAGCTCTGTATATGGTTGAGTATCAGTTGTCAGCCCTTAGATCTGGAATTTTCAAATTGCAATAAACTTGCTGATATCTTGCTTTAGTTGACAGCGACTCTACAGAATGGGTTGAATGCTTTAATTTCAGTTTAGTTTTGTATATGGTTTTTGTCTTCTATTGTATGCCTATGTGATGATCTAAGATTCACATTGAGCTTTTATTTTAGCCACTGAATATAATTGTATTAGAAGCCTTTGATTTGCAGTTAATGTGTCTTGATTAAGACTTCTATTGCTTATTTAGAAATATGAATGTCTCAAAACAAGTTTCAATATTTTGTCTGTGCAGATTGTTGAATTTCTTATTCCTTTGTTGGATGATAAGTTTCCTCTGATACGTAGTATTTCTTGCTGGACACTTTCTCGATTCAGCAAATACATAATTCAGGTATGACCCAATTTCTTTATTGCAGCCGCTTCTCAAGATTCAGTTTGATGGATTGAAGCTTCTCGTAAATTGTTAATGCTGATATGATAAATCATAAATGTCCATTTGATGCTTAATTTGCATCTAATTTGCTTTAGATTCTTGATTTTCTTGGTGATTCTCTTGACAACTATTCAGGAAAGTAGCCATCAAAAAGGCTATGAGCAATTCGACAAGGTTCTTATGGGCCTTTTACGAAGAATATTGGATACAAACAAGCGGGTACAAGAGGCTGCTTGTTCAGCTTTTGCAACACTTGAGGAGGTCTTTGCTAGAAATGATTTCAGTTGTTACAATCATTTTTGTTTTTTTAAATTAAAAAACTCCTGCATCATGTATATTGTAGGAGGCTGCTGAAGAGTTGGCACCACGCTTAGAAGTTATTTTACAGCACCTTATGTGTGCTTTTGGGAAATATCAGGTTCCTTCCTTATCCCCTTCAATCATAGAGAATTGGATTTTATGTTGAATGATATTAAGTTCAAAAAATCTTGGACATTCATATGGCACTTTCTATACCTGCAATAACTGATTCAGAGACGGAATCTGCGGATAGTATATGATGCTATTGGAACTCTTGCGGATGCTGTAGGAGCTGAACTAAATCAGGTGTCAAAAGTTTGCACTGTGCTTTTTCTGTCACTTTCTTCTCGCTCCTCAGAAGTAAGTTTCTGACTTCAGTGCTGCCTTTGCAATCTGCAGCCTAATTACCTTGAGATATTGATGCCACCACTTGTAGCAAAGTGGCAGCAGCTTTCTGATTTAGACAAAGATATCTTCCCTCTGTTAGAGTGCTTTACATCCATAGCACAGGTATGAATTACTGTCTAGTTTCTTTTGAGATTCATTCTTTTGGTTTGCTTATATGATACGTACCTAATTTATAGTTTGAGGCTTGTGCTTCTATCGATGTTGCATGTCTTCCAAAAAGGGACAGTCTTAAAACCATAATTGGTGCCATTTTATTCTTTTTTAGGCACTTGGTACAGGCTTCTCTCAATTTGCTGAACCAGTTTTCCAGAGGTGCATAAATATCATAAAGAGCCAGCAACTGGCCAAGGTTTCCAGTTATTTCTGTAATTTTTACTTTATGGTGTTTGCTTCCTCAAATATTTGAAGTTAAGATCTCTGGAACTTTGGTGCAGGTTGATCACGGTTCTGCTGGGTTTCCCTATGACAAAGAGTTTATTGTTTGCTGTCTTGATCTTCTATCTGGACTTGCAGAGGGTCTTGGCAGTGGAATAGAAAGCTTGGTACTTGTTTCTCTCAACTTTTTGCTTAGCTTATTGGATTATTTATTTTTATCCTGTCTAGATGAATAGGTTCAGCAGCCATCTACGGTTGTCATACTATTTGATTTCATGTTAATACAAACAAGTTATGTTAAAATTTATTGTAATTTCTCTTGGTTCTGTCTTAGCTTCTCTTCCTGCTGTAAAGTATATTCTGGCAGCTCAGTTTGTAATAGAAAGCATTAACATTTTGTACATTCTTTCTACTTTGTGTACTCAGCCTGATAGACGCAATGATAGAATGTGTGCATGAAAAGTAAAAATGTGCAATTTGTGACTTTGTTCAAACAATCTTTTGGAAGTGGGGCTATAGACAATAGAAAGTTTGCTCCAAGAAGACTCAGCCATAAACCAGTTAGCCCAAGTAGGTCGATGGGATTCTTAGTATCCACATTTTTTAAATGCAGAAGTACCAGAGGAGTGTAAGAAACATAAAATTAGATTCTAAATAGTGATCATTCGAGAATCTCTGTGATTGCTCTTTGACTTGCATATCTCATTTGGTCATTGCACTTTTTCCAGATTTAATGTGGATCCACCACAAGTGCTGCAATTAGCTTTTGGTGTGAGATTTTTCTTGTGGTTTTCTTCTGCAGGTTTCGCAAAGTAGTTTGCGAGATCTGCTTCTGCAGTGTTGCATGGATGATGCCTCTGATATTCGGCAAAGCGCCTTTGCCCTCCTTGGGGATCTTGCAAGAGTAAGTTGAACCTGAACCAATGTCCAACTTACCTAATTAAAATCATCTCTTTATCTTGACTGCTGATGGAAATTAGAGACTTGAACTTGGAAGTTGAGTTATGATGGAACCTATAGGGGAGAGGGTGACTTAGACAGTGAGCACAATAGGAGAGGGAATAAACCTATAGTGTGGAAG
>JANKOD010000009.1:8318838-8331056 GCA_026284645.1 Erythroxylum acuminatum | reverse complement strand
ATAAGTGAAGGTTGAGAAGAAAATAGAGAATATGGAAAATTGTTGAAAATGAAGGAAAGGTGACAGAGCATGAATAGGATGAACTACGATTTTTTTTTGGTTCTTGGTTAAATTTGCATTTTTAGGAGTAGTACGAATTGTGATGAATGAGTTTAATGAAATGGAATTGAAACGATTAGAATAAAAATAGAAGTGTTAGATTTTGAAAAAAAACTGGAAGCCTGAAAATTCTGGGAATAAATAGTATGAGAGAGTTAAATTTTGATCTGAACTTCCATGAATTAACTGTACTGATTTAGATAGATTTTGACAAAATTATCTTCATGGAAGTTGTAGATCTTTCTTTTATCTTTCCAACGATATATAATATGAAAATTTTGGACATCTGAGTTGAAAGTTATGGTCCTTATAGTGGAGATGCTCAGGAGTATAGATAGTATCGTCTGTGATGACGTCATATCGTCTATGAAGACGTATCGTCTGTGATGACGTCATATCGTCTGTGAAGACGTACTGTCTGTGATGATGTCATATTGTCTGTGATGATGTCATATTGTTTATGATGACATCATATCGTCTGTGAAAACGTATCATCTATGATGACGTCATATCGTCTATGGTTGACTTTCTGCTTCTTCTTATGTTGACCGAAACTTCTTCTGTGCGCTGTTCATCTGATCCTATCGTCTGGTCCACTTTTGACCCTACAGATGATAGAATTGGTCTTCAAGATCTTCATAAAATTTGTAAATCTTGAAGTCTTCTTTCAAATCATCCTAAGAACACCTTAATCTGATATCTCTAGAGAAAGTTATGGTTGTTGTCCCGAAATAGGTTCAATATGATTGAGGACAAAAACCATGTTTGATTCTTTTGGCCATAACTTCTTCTCTAGACACCCAAATGATTTGATTATTGAACCAATAGATTCCTAACTCATTTTTCTACCTCTAAATAAAAATTGGTATCATTCTCAATTGAATTGGAAAAGATTGATAAAATGAAAATGTGGAATCTGTTGGAACAACGAAAATAGGAATTTTCTTACTAAACACCCTTTAGTATTTTGATTGTATTTGGACCTGTAGGATTCCAAATGAGATTATTTTTGATTTGGAGTAAACTAGAGATGTTGGATTACAAAGCACATGAAAAAGTCAAATTATGGTTCAGTCTCTAAGATGTTCAATTTCTAGATGGTAGTTGGGTATAGTCTACTGTTTTGGATAAGAGCAGTCCAAAAGAGTTTGAGGCATATCTTCCAAAGTATTGAACCAAATTGAGTGATTGTGGTGTCAATAGAAAGATAGACATAGAGGAACACTTTTTTAGAAGAGAGTTTGACCAAATTACCTCATTTTCACCTTCTGATTGAATATGAACAGTAGACTCGAATGGTGTGTCTTGGAAAAATCTGAAGTGAGTCAATGAGATATGAATTGTGAATTTAAATGGTTTTAGTGAGGCATAAACCTAAGTATTAATTATACTTAGATGAGTTTCGATATGAGGATAATTTTGTGATGAAATTGATGGTAAGATACCCGGGATTGTCGTGAACATGTTTTGTACATATTTCATTTTATTTATGTGCATTATTAAACACTTATGATTGTACAAATTGGGATATATGTGTATGTTGTTTGATATAGAGGAGCAACTGAAGCGTCAACCTTCAGACGTTGCTGGAACTTCTAGGAATTGGCTTTGAGAGCAACTAGTGAGTAACCTAGACGGTTTCTCTCAATTATTGTTTGCTTAAATTATGATTTGAATGATAAATGATTGTATTTTGATTGTTGATTTCCGGACAGGAGGTTTGACGATTGTGAAATGTGAAATGTATATTGAAGTGCTGCTTGAATGTGAATGTGAAGAACAATGTGAAATGTATTCCATACATGAATGGATGATCAGATAATGGGAGTTGTGACTTGAGTAGCCACTGATCAGAGCTTAAAACTCAATGAGTGAAAAAAGCCTCGAGCTCAGATAGTGACTAAGGACATAAGGCCCACTATGTACAATGAGCCCTGTATCCTCATCAAATAAGGGACAGTTATTAATGAGCCCGGTATCTAAATTGGATACGGGACAGTACAGGCACTCGGTCACAACAACGTAATAATTAGAAAAGTGTCTCATGAGCATTTCATATGCATTTTTTAAAAAGTATGTTTGATTGATCGAAATGCAACATTTGCCTATGCTTAAGTGAAAATGTGATATCTATGTAAAATGCAATATGTGATTATTTGTTATGTGCAATGATGTGTTGCATGAATTGAGTGAACCATCGATGATGGTTATCTCATTGAGTTCGTAAAACTCATCAAAATTGCAACGTTGTCTTTTCAGGACCGAGAGATTGACTCTAGCTTCTGAGAGGCTCTACCAGTCGTGTAGATTGTGATTGGCAAGAGAAGTCATGGCTCAAAGGTCGGTCAGATGGGATTTTTGGATAGATTAGTTAGATTGTACATATTTTCCTCATTCATGTAGTACTATTGTATTAGGTTTTTGATGATGTACGTATGGAAAATGTTGAAAGACACAGTGAAGACTTTCGATTTTGATAAATGAAATAAGGAAAAAGTTGGCTTTTAAAATATTGTGATTTTCTATTGATGCTTATAAGTGATTAATGATATGATGCCATGGGAAGTGAATGTAGTGATCGATCGTAGCGCGCCATTATCATAGCATATGTACCGGAATGATCTCCGGGCATCCCAGTGTGTACCCTACGGTAAGGGGGCGCTACATCCTCTCTTTCTCTTCCTAGTGTTTTTCATTAATTTAACCACAAACTAAATTCTTCAACTACCAAGTGTGGAAGATGCAATTCATCCACTCTTGAATGTCTACAACCTTATGGGACATATTGACAGTTCCCCTCCGAAACCACCACAAATCGTCGACAATAACGCTAACAATGAGTTTACTGTCTAGACTTGGAACAATCAATTGATCCTCTGTTGGATCATTAGTTTCGTGGAAGAATCTCTTCTCCAACAAATAAGTCGAGCGACTATAGCATTTCAAGCATGGAAAAAATTAGCAAATGCTTATGCCTCTGGCTCAAATTCGACAATTGAAACAGAAATTGGTAACTATATGAAGACGTAATGATTCGATTCCTAATTATATTCAGCATGCAAAGCATTTGTCAAATCAGCTTGCTGCTCTCGGTAATCCTATTCTGATGATGATTTGGTTAATTTTGTGACGGATGGCCTTGGTTCAACCTATTGGCCCTTTGTACATGCACCTGAACCACGTCTTGATACCATGTCTTTTGATGATCATATTGTTAGAAATAGAAGTTGTAGCAAACTAGGAAAGATTTATTTGTAACAAACTAGGAAAGATCTATCCCTAAAAATCAGGATCAAATCCTAATCCTGATACAATTGATACATATCATGTCCCTAGAATCAAGCAACTACTAGCCTTGTTAGTCTCTATAAATCATCACTCTGTAATCAGATTAATTATGCAATTCTACTTCTATCATTGACTCATGTTATCTCTATATTCTACCTTTCTCGGCTCTAATACATATATGGACTTTTGTTAAGTGAAGAAATGCATATTAATCGTGATAATGTTCTTTCTAAATCTATCAACGTTTCGGAAAATTTTAGAGCGCGATAAAACCATAGACGAGGTTTCTGTGGTAGAGGAAGAGGAGGACTTAGAGCTCCTCCGTCCTTGGCAGGTGTTACATAGGTCTTCTTCTTCATACATATTTATGATGTATACTTTAAACTTTTTGTTATCTAATGTTTCATTAGATTTTAAGTATGAAATTATTGTCTATATTTAAATTTAATCATAGATGTTCTTACTAATTAGAAATTGTTATTTAAAAATATCTTTTCAAATCTCAGTTCATTCTAACTTGAGAATTTATTAAATAACTACTAATTAAGAATAAATAAATAATTCTCTTTAATTACTTTAGAGTGATGAACTCTTTATTAATTTACTCAACTATTTTCATATAGTTCATACTATATATAAATACTACCAACTAAGCTATCATAAATAGAATAGTCATTAGTACCATCAAAATATAGTAAATTCCACTTGAGATTCTTTGATAATCTCAAGTCTTAAGAATCAGTCATACAACCATCATAATGAAGAAATTCACAGAGATATAAAAAATATTTCATTTAAGATCCTCGTAATTAGATCAATTTAGTAAACTTATTATCTAATAAGTGATAAGTATGTACATATGGATATCAATCCCAATGGCTAAACTGCCCTAGCTATTTTCAAATAGTTTAACTTATCTTGTTGTATTGCTATAGAAGTTAAGGTTAGGTAGCTAAAACCACTCTGTAAATAGTCTAACTTATCTTGTTGTACCTTGCTGTAGAAGATACAGTTAGGTAACTAAGCCTAACAACTGATGTAATCTTCGTAACATGTTTTTTTATTTAAAGGATCTCAAGCAAACCATCTTGGTTGAGAAGCAGCAATTATTCACACGGTATCAGGGCAAAAAGAAGACTTTTAACCAAGCAACAATTCTTCTTCCTCTTATTCTCTCTTTGTTCTATTCTTGTCCTCTCCAATCAAACCTCTTAATTTTTTTTTTCTTTTTTGATTTCTAAATCTACTCATCTTTATCTCATTGATCAGTTCTCTTCTCGTCTCTATATTCCCTCAGAATGTCTACATCTTTAGGATTCAACACCATCGTTGTTCCGGTCTAACCTGCTTCGTCCTCCTCTCTTGCTCTTCCTAGTGTTTTTAATCAATTTAACCACAAACAAAATTCTGCATCTACCAAGTGTGGAAGATGCAATTCATCCCACTTTTGAATGTCTTTAACCTTTTGGGACATATTGACAGTTCCCCTCCGAAACCACCACCAATCGTCGACAACAATGCTAACTATGAGTTTACTGTCTAGATTCGGAACGATCTATTGATCCTCTGTTGGATTATTGGTTTAGTGGAAGAATCTCTTCTCCAACAAATAAGTGGAGCGACTATAACGTTTCAAGCATGGAAAAAATTGGCAAGTGCTTATGCCTTTGGCTCAAATTCGACAATTGAAACAGAAATTGGTAAATATATGAAGACGTAATGATTCGATTCCTAATTATATTCAGCATGCAAAGCATTTGTCAAATTAGCTTGTTGCTCTCGGTAATCTTATTTCTGATGATGATCTGGTTAATTTTGTGACAGATGGCCTTGGTTCAACCTATCGTTCCTTTGTACGTGCACTTAAAGCATGTCTTGATACCTTGTTTTTTGATTGTCTATATATGGACTTTTGTTAAGTGAAGAAATGCAGATTAATCGTGATAATGTTCTTTCTAAATCTTTTAACGTTTGCGCAAATTTCAGAGCGTGACAAAACCATAGAAGAGGAGGACCTAGAGCTCCTCCGTCCTTGGCAGGTGTTACAAAGGTCTTCTTAAGCACCGAACTCATTCGCAAGTCGCACCTACTCCTTTTCATGACGATCTTACTTAGATCTGTTTAAGTAAGATTCAACCTTCCTCACGTGATTGTCGGCCAACAATCTAGTTCTCGAATGCCTCACGACCCTCGTAGTGTTTAAGTCTCACACTCGCAAGAAATTGCCGAAGCAATAGAATATTCAAAGGCAACAATAAAGCAAGAAAGAGATACAACAAACCACCAACCTTTATTACTTCCCTCAAAGTATACAAGGGAATACTCTCTCAACTTTGTGTGTGAGAAGCAAGGCTCAAATAAGCTATATATAAGCATCAAGGCTTGGGGAACAAATTAGAACCATAATAGAACTCCACTAACCACGATCACATCTCATCTTATCAGATTACATCGTTATCCTATAAGATTACATCCTCATTTAAATAGGACTCTATCCGATAAAGTCTATCTACATCCCAACTAACAAGATAAAAGATTACACATGATCTATTCCTGTCCACGAAGATGTCCACTATCTTTAGATGATCCTCCCGCATGGTCTTTATCCTTGAGCGCTGATGTTTATCTTCCATGATCTTATTCTCCACATTATCCAAGATCCACATGATCTCTATCTGTTGATGATGAGTCATCCAAGACAAAGCCAGTCCTAGTACACTGGTCCAATCCAATGCTTACCCATGTCAAGTCCATTAGTCATGGTCCGTCCATTTGAGTACCTATTAAGTCCTTAGTCCATCAAGAACTTAACCTTAGCCTTGTTAGCTCGTAAACAATCCGAAACTCTACCAAAAATTGCATCATGCTTGATCTAATGTGCTAAGTCACCTTGGAGCTTTCACATGCCACCGCCATGCCAGTGATCTAGCTAACCTTCCACCAAGGTCCGTCTCTAGTTAGCTATGAAGTGCCTTCATATGTTAAGGGGTTAACAAACCACCCTCACCAAATGAATTCGACACCCTCGTCGAACTAGTCTGAAGGAAGGCATTCACTTGACCCTCGACTTGCCACAAGGTCGTATCTATCTCCCATGTAGTTTCCATGATTGACTTTCCCTTCCATTGGATTAAGAACTCTATCTGTCGGTTCTTCTTATATTACCCCATTGTTCAATGATTTAAGATCTTCTCTACTTGATCCTCGAACTGTTTTCTCACAACCAGTGGAGCTCTCTTTACTTGACTCATATTCAGATCTGATGTATCCTCATAGTAAGGTTTGAGAAAACTAATATAAAAAGTAGGGTGTACCTTCAGTCTGTCGGGCAACTTCAACCTGTATGCCACATTCCCCCCTTTACTCGGCACTTCAAACCATCCATCATACTTTGGAACCAATCCACGACTCACTTGCTTGCTCGAGTTCTTCTTCCAAATATGTAGGGTAAGTTTCAATAGTACCTTATCTCCCAAGTCGAACTCTAATGGTCTCCTCTGTACGTCCGCTTGAGTCTTCGTCCGTCGAGAAGCCTTTCGAAAACTATTCCTCGTCTCACCTAATAGCTCTTGCTTCTCCATCGCAAACTTGTACGCCACAGGACACTTGCCACTTGTCCTTTGTTGTGCAATCTCAATTGGAGTAAGAGGTTGCTATCCCAAGACTTTCTCAAAGGGACTCTTCTCCGTCAGAAGATCTATGCAAGTTTTAACAAAATTGTGTAGTATCAATCAAACTTAACCAGTTACATTGGCTTGCACTTATGTAATTCCTTAAGTACTCCTCCAATAGACCATTGATCCTCTCTATTTAGCCATCCTTCTGAAGGTGATTTGTCGTTGAAAAATTCAAATCACAACCTATCATGTTGAAAAGGGATGTCCAAAATTGACCTGTAAATCTGGCGTCTCGGTCACCCACAATGTCTGTAGGGACTCAAAAGTATTTCACCACATTCTTATAGAACAACTCCGCCATAATATCCAAGGGACACGATGTTGGTGTTGACACGAAGATCCCATACTTAGAGAAATGATCTACAATCACCATGGTTGTTGCCATATTGTCCACCTTTGGAAACCCTCCTATGAAGTCCATCGAAACTGACATCCATGGTCTTTCGAGAATGGATAAAGGTTGTAGCAAACCAGTTTCCTTCTTCCTCTTCATTTTATCCAACTGATATACAAGGCACGTCTTAACATACACCTCAATGTCATTCTCCATCTTCAGCCAATAGTAGGAACGAGCTAGGAGCGCCATCATCCTCTAAACTTCAGGGTGACCAGCCCACTGTGAGTCATGTGTCTCCTTTAACATTTGTTTCTACTAGGTACTAAAACTTGGCACATAAACTTGACTATTCTTAGTCGTTAACAGCCCATCATCATTGAGCCAAAACCTGCGCATAACACCTTTCTTAACTTGTGAAATCCACTTATAGTACGTGTTGTCCAATGGAGCCGCAACTTTGATTTGCTCCAACAAGTTAGACTCTACCCTTGTAATGGCATATAGGGTCGTGAACACCTCCTTCTGACTCAAGACATCCACCACGTTGTGGTACCCCTCAGTTTATGCTCCCGTGCGAAGTCATATTCAGCAAGGGACTCCTGCCACCTAGCTTGCTTCGCGGGCAACTTCTTTTGGATCCTAAAAAATGTGTTGGTAGCATTGTCTATCTGAATAACGAACCTGGTCCCCAACAAATATACTTGCCATATCTCAAGGCAATACACCACCGCGAGCATCTCCTTCTTATGTGTCGAGTATCACTACTCCGCACCATTGAGCTTTCGACTCTCAAATGCTACAGGATGACCTTCCTGTATTAGGACTCCACCAATGGCTTTGTCCGAAGAATCCATATGTACCTCAAATGGAAGATCAAACTCTGGCAGCTTCGACACCGGTTCAGTTGAGATAATGACTTTAAGTATTTAGAACGCCTCCTGACATCCACCGATCAATACCACTCTTACTTTTTCTTTAGTAAGTCTATCAATGGCACCAATTTCTTTGAGTATCCCAGTATAAATTGCCTATAGTAGTTCACCAGTCTAAGAAAACTTCACAATTCTTGTATTGTCGTGGGAACTTGCCTCTCAACTATCTCCTTTACCTTTTTTGGATCCATCCTGACCTGGCCCTTACTTACCAAGTGACCTAATAATCTGATCTTCGACTATGCAAACTCACACTTCTCCATCTTCACGTAGAGCTTATGTTGCTTTAGTTGTGCGAACACTTTCCTCAAATGCTCCACATGTTGAACCATATATGTGCTATACACTACGATGTCATCGAGTGACACTACAATAAACTCATTAAGAAAATCGTACAGCACATCATTCATCAAGTTACAAAATGTCACAAGGGCATTAGTCAATCCGAACGACATGACTAAAAATTCGTACAATCCATACCGAGTCACACATATTGTCTTTTGCTCATCACCCTCAACTATCCGCACTTGCCAATACCTACTTCAAATATCCAGCTTCGTGAAAATAATAACCCTCGACAATCTGTCCATCAAATCTTGAACTAAGGGAATAGGATATTTGTTTTTTATTGTTACCTTGTTCAATACTCGATAGTCCTTGCACATCCGAAGTGTTCCATCTTGCTTCTTTTGGACTAGCACTGGGGCACCATACGGGGCTTTAAACGGTTAGACAAACCTTGCTTCCAACAATTCACCAAGTTGTTTTCAAAGCTCCCTTAACTCTAACAGGAACATCCTATATGGGGCATATGTAGGTGGGATTGCTCCAGGAACCAACTCAATCCTGTGATCTATCTCTCGACGAGGGGTGGGGCACGTGCAGGAGGGATTGCTACAGGAACCAACTCAATCCTATGATCTATCTCTCGACGAGGGGGAAGAGTCTTCGACAACTCTTTCGACATCACGTCCTGAAACTCCGTCAACAAACTTGCAACCACATCGGGGACTTCCACCACTTGGTCCTCACTAATCTCCCACATGATAGTGAGATAGGTCTCCATACCTTTCTTCAACCCTTTCTTGATACTTATGGCCAACACATGTCCTATTGTCGTTGTATCATCCATCGTTCCACCACTAGATCTACAATAGTTAACAAAGAAGAAACTTTTCTCATGTATGATCACCATACCTTCCAAACTTGGATATAGCACTGCCTTTGTTCCCTTCAAGAAATCGATCCCCAGTATTAACTCAAAATCTTCAAATGGTATGAACATGCAATTGAACTTGGCACACCAATTCCTTATGCTCATTGGGACGTTGTAAGCAGCTCTTACCACTACCTGTGCCTTACTCGTAGGGTTTTTATCTTTGTCGGTGTCTTTGACACCTTAAGCCCCAACTTACGCACCATTCTTTTCACCACGAATGAGTGCGTCGCACCAGTATCTATCATCGTAGTTACCTCCTTCCCATTGACTTGTATCCCTACATACATTAACTTGTCAAAAGGGTTAGACTCACTCTTAACTGCGTTCAACAAGGTATTCAAATTTAGAGTCCTCCTCCTCTTCTTCTTTGGCGATCAATGTATTCAACTTCTCCTTCCTTAGACATTCTCTCGCAAAATGTGGACCACTGTACAGGTGACAAGTAAGTTTGCGCTTCTTGGAGGACATCTTCCCATTAGTGAACCCACCGTTTTGCTTACCTTTCACCTTGAAGTCTCCCTTTTTGGAGTCTTTCTTCTTTTTCCCCTCACTCTTCTCTTGTTAGGCTAGGCCTTTGCCCGTGGAAGAATTTGAGGAGCCCACCTTAGTTTCCTTCATCACAAGAAAGTCTACCAAAGCATCAGCAACCTTGATTGCACCAACCACGTCCTTCACATTTTGCCTCTAAAATTCCATTTGCACTCATGGTTGTAACCCGGACAAAAAGTTGAAGAACTTGTCCACGTCTGACATATTATCTATGTTAAGCATTAGGTAACTAAACTTTTTAACATACTCTCTTACCGATCCATCCTGTTTCAGCTTCTTCAAGGCATCCCTCGCGAGCCAAGAAGTATTCATCCGAAGAAATTGATCCTTCAACTCCTTCTTCATCTTGTCCCACATGTCAATAGGATCTCTACCTGCACTAATCTCCGTAGAGGTCCTCGTTCTCCACCAAAGCTTGGCATCCCCATCCAAGTACATGACTGTCACGTTTACCTTCTTAGCATCGGGTATCTTTGCAGCTATAAAGTACTACTCCAGGTCCCACAGAAAGTTCCTTTGCGTTCCGAACACCTTCGAAAACTTTGAGCTCACACACCTTAACTATGGCGCTCTTGACATGTCTAGTCTCCTGTGTTGCAACAACATGTCTTAGGATCGTCATCTCGCACCTAGTATCCTCCTATGCCTTCATCAACTTCGTTATTTGATGCTGCAATGCTTGGATTTGCTCCGCCAACATCTCCATCCTAGCGTTGTAGGAAGTGACCTCGTCCTCCCCCTAAGGAATTGGGACGATGAGTGCCTCCATTCAATTGACACGCTCCGTCAAATTGCTGCCTTCTGCCATCTCGAAATTATGGCTCTAATACTAGTTGTTACAAAGATCTTCTTAAGCACCGAACTTATCCGTAAGTCGCACCTACTCCTTTGCATGGAAATCTTACTTAGATCCATTTCAGCAAGACTCAGCCTTCCCTACGTGATCGTCGACCAACAATCTAGTTTTTGAACACCTCATGACCCTTCGCACTGTTTAACTCTCACACTTATAAGAAACTACCCAAGCAATAGAATATTCAAAGGCAACAATAACGCAAGAAAGAGATACAACAAATTGCCAACCTTTATTACTTCCCTCAAAATATACAAAGGAATGCTCTCCCAACTCCATGTGTGAGGAGCAAGGCTCAAATGAGCTATATATAGGAATTAAGGCTTGGGGAGCAAGTTAGAATCCTAACAGAACTCCACTACCCACGATCACATCTTATCCTATCACATTACATTGTTATCCTATAAGATTACATCTTCATCTAAATAGGACTCTATCCGATAAAGTCTATCTAAATCACAACTAATAAGATAAAAGATTACACACGATCTATCCCTATCGACAAAGATGCCCACTATCTTCAGATGATCCTCCTATGTGGCCTTTATCCTTTAGCGCTAATCTTTATCCTTCGTGATCTTGTCCGCCACATCATCCAAGATCCCCACGACCTCTATTCGTTGATGGCGAGTCATCTAAACCAAAGCCAGTCCTAGCACACTGGTCCGATCCAATGCTTAACTATGCCAAGTATATTAGCCATGGTCCATCCATTTGAGCACCCACTAAGTCTTTAGTCCATCAAGAACTTAGCCTTATCCTTGTCATCTCGTCCACGGTCTGAAACTCTATAAAAACTCACACCATGCTTTTAAGTCACCTTGGAGCTTTCGCATACCACCATTATGCTTGTGATCTAGCTAACCTTCCACCCAAGGTCTATCTCTAGCTAGCTGTGAAGTGTCTTTATGTGCTAAGGGGCTAACAACAGGCCTTCAGGTGTCCCATTCCATAGCCCTGTACAATGGACAGACATAAGAACTCTTACCTGCCACAATTGTGGTGGAATTGGGCACTTCCTCATTAGTGTCCACCTAAACAGGATCTTCTTCAGAACAAGCCAGTGTCGAACGTTGCCTCTGGCACTGTGCCAATTTCTGGAACAAGTTGGACGGTAGATTTGGTGCAACACATCATCTAACATCGAGCTTGGATAATCTAGCCATACACTTCTACCTCCCAATTGTACATGATAGGAATCTCAGTAGTATGATCACATCATAATTTCCTTCATGCTATGTCATATATCATGGACTTCATTAAT
>JANKOD010000009.1:8270406-8282925 GCA_026284645.1 Erythroxylum acuminatum | reverse complement strand
AAGAACCATCTAGGTCACTCACCTGTACTTCCGAGCTAATACCTGGAAGTCTCAGTAACGTCGGTAGATCGACGCTCTAAATGTGCCTTCATAACAGTCATAATATGCAAACATTACCAAAAATCCAATCAGAAATATTTCAGAATGCACATGTAGCGATTAAAATATATACAATGCATGTTTATGATATTCCCGGCCTTAATCCAAAATTTTCCATCACAAGATTCCGTCTAAAAATTAGAAATCTAACGACACCAAAATCGTTGGATTCGGACCTCTATAGGTCCAGAAATTAATAAAACAGTGATTAGAAAAACCAATTACCCAACCAATCCACGTCAATTTTACCTCAAAAAATTCCCAATTTCTCATAAAATGAAATTAAATATTTTACGAGTCCGATGCCTCGAGAATCAAGTCAATCGGAGGTCGGATGTAACAGATACGAGCAAAAGAAGACATAAACAAATATATAAAAAATATGAAAAACCAAGTGCTGCCTCGCGTTCACGAGGGCGTCGCCCTCGCGAGCGACGAGGTTCCCATTCGCCTCGCACTCCCGAGGCGGGCTTCCGTCCCAACAAGCCGCTCGTGATCGCGAGTTTGCCAAATCAAATAGCCGTTTCGCAGCTGCGACGATTCGCACTCGAGAATCGCTGCAAACGGCCATCTCGCGATGGCGAGATGACTCGCGACCGCGAGTTTCCATGTTCTTCCTCCCCCCTTTTTCTTTTCCATCTAAAATTCAAACTTAAATAACTCTTTACACACTTATCAGAAAATTACAAGCCATATCCCATTGGAAAGATCATGAAAAACTCTACAAGTTTCATGTAGGACGCAAAAATCAATTTCACCCCTAAGGGTGTCAAAAATACACTCAAAGCTACTGCCTTCACAATATGTCTCAAAACAGTGCAACATTTTTGCAAAATCCATAACTTCCCATTCCCTTTGCTAAAAATTACAAGCTTTATGCCAAAAGAAAGATCAGAGCATACCAATTCTCAATACTTTCACTTCGGTAAATAGCCATAAATGGCAGCACCTAACTCAACTTAATTCCTTTAATTTCCATTCAACATTAGTCATAAAATTCACTTCAAACTATACTAATTGTCATACAACACATACTACCTTTACATTCATTAGTCATCCTCACAATCAACCATCAATGAAGCAACCCAATTATATACCCTTATATACCAACATAGTTCTCATACAAATTGATGCATAAACATTACAATTCATGCATTAAATGAACAATCAACACTTAAACATAAACTTACCTAATCAAGCTTTTAACTCTTCTAAACTTCAAAAATCTTGCAATCCTCTTTAATTCTCTCCACCACACATAATCATCATCACCCTCAAGGTTGGGATTTTTAATAAACAAGGAAGAAGAAGCAAGAAGGAAGAGGGTGGAAAAGATAGTCACAATTCAAGAAGGCAAATAAGAGGAGGAGGATCTACGAAAGTGGGAGAAAGCCATGAAACAAATTGCATTTGCTTTTAATATGGAGGTTTCGAGAATGTAACTAAGCATTCAATGAGTTTCAAAGGCATTAAATGAAGTGGGGAGTGTCATGACACTTGTCCCTTTAATAAATAAAAAAATCAATTAAGAATTATTTAATCAAAGACCCCTAATAGAATTAAATCGTTGGTTCATCCAATTCCAATGGCCCTAATTCCAATCCCAATATAATGTACCCAATATTCCAGTACTATTTGACAGAAATTTTCGATACCAAAAATCAGTCGGTTCGCCACTTGGCGATTTTTTCGGTCCGAAAATTTTTCCCGAAAAATTCCAAAAAAATTCTTTAAATTCCACAAAAACGTAAAACACACGAAAATCCATTCCAATTAAATTTTTAAGCACCAAACCCATATTTTCACAATAACCACATTTAGGCACATATACCGGGAAATGTCATGAATGCATGTACAGTTCTTTTCATGTGTAATTTTACTATTCCCATATCAGGTATGCATGAATATTTCAAAACAAATCGTAAACCCTCTTAACTCTTTGCCAAAATTACCATTCTACCCTTTTCATCGGTGGTGGGATGTTACATCATAGATGTGGTATATGAAGTGTCGATCCCTTGAAGAGTGGTGAACTATAAGGACCTAAGAATTATAAAAATGAAAATAAAAAGTAAACAGAAAAGTAAACACATGAAGGTAATTGGCAGAAAATTAATTTGTAAATTAACCCGAAAGGAAATTAAATTGAGCTATACCAAATTCACAATGAGAAATCACACAAGAAGAAGTTCCAAATTATGAGAAAGGGGGATTTTTCCTATCATTAATGATAGCATAGTCATTTATGTGTTAATGAGGTGTTAATTCTAAAATATCGAAGGAAAGATTACTCTCTCTTAAGTTATAATCACAAACCCTAATTCATAATCCCTAATTAGGTTAAATACCAAACATTTAATCTCTTAATTACAAACAGCTCTAACCTTAATCAGTTCTTAAGCTTTCTAAAAAACAACCGGGTCTCACACGAGATCTCTCTCCATATATTAAACTATTTGATTAATTGCATAGTCTATTGAATTGCTTAACTTTCATTAATCCAACCTAATCATTTTGCATTCGATTCACTCTCTCAATTTATTACCGAAGCCTGAAGTTACAGCAATTAATCACGACACCCAAATGATTAAACACAAAAATAACTAAATTAACATTAAATCAAGTCAAAATCCCTAAAGAAAATTAGAACATCATGATCAAACCCAAACCCATCAACATATTCATATCCATCTCAACATTCAAAGAAAAAGAACACAAAGATTAATGAAATACACTTTGGAAGGGGATCAAGATGTCGGCTCCTCTCTCTTCTTCTTCTTTCTTCTTGGAGTTTTCCCAAAAGTGGTAGAATGGAGAGCTCCCTTAAGGTTTCTTCTTTATCCTTTCTATACTATTTTTATTCTGGGCAACCCTAACGTTCGGTTGGATTTGAAAAATTCAAAAAGTCCCTCGAAAACTTAAATTCGGAAGGCTATCCGAGTCTTTCCTCATGCAGGCCACAATCGTGGCCCTTCTGTCATGATCATGGCATCTTTTATTTGGTTCTTTCATGATCGTGGCTTATTGGCCACGATTTAATTTTATGTGTTTGAGGTGCCTTGATGTATTTTCTAGTGTTTCAGGACAAATATCGAAGAACGGAGGAAATTCAGAGAAGGCTCGAAGCCAACCCAGGGCCACGACTCCGTTCTTCGATATTTGCCCTGAAACACTAGAAAATACATCAAGGCACCTCAAACACATAAAATTAAATCTCAATCATGTGGTCTAACCCACAAAACACACAAAACACAAATATCTAACTAACTAACGTAATCCTAACCTAAACATGCACTAATTGTTCAATTTAATAACTAAACGCATACTAAACTACCCACTAAAACATTATGCAATCTACTACTATCAGTTTTATTGGGAACTATAAAGCTCTTTTTTAAAAAAAATTGAATAAAATTTATATTAACAATAACAAAGCTATCTTAACATTACAATAAGTTCACAAAATAGTACAAAGTATAGATCTAATTGACTAAATTACAATTCAGGATTATAGATTCTAGCTCTTCATGATGCCTGTAGATAGAGTATGCTAAGCAATTTTAACAATTATAGTGGATCTAATCCAATTGATGATATCTTCGGCTATTTGATGCTTATTTACTTCCTCGCCTTTGTAGATCCTTTTGTTCCTTTCCTTCAATAAGGAGTAAATTGTTGCTGTAAAAGAAATTTTGTACATAACTCCATCTTGCAACTTTCTATAAAGCTCGTCTTATTGTCAAAAGATATCATTAGGCTAAAGGAATTGATTACACTAACACCTTTAGTCCTATTGTCAAACTCACCATTGTTTGCATTATTCTCACTATTGCTCTCTCTCACTATTGGTCCATTCTTCAATGTGATGTCAATAATGTCTTTCTCCTTATTCCTCTCCAAAAACCAATTTTTATATCTTAACCTCCTGATTTTGTGGACCCTCACCATTTCACTTATGCTTATCATCTTCACAAAGTTCATTCTAGTCTCAAACAAGCTCCTTGGTACCGTTCTTATCTTTCATGCTTATGCAAAGCACATTGAGATTGACATTTATTTTGTTCACGAATTGGTGACAAACAAAACTTTCTTCATCAAACACATTTCTTCTACTGATCAAATTGTTGATATTATGACTAAAGCCTTATCTGCTTCCACATTTCACCGATTACAAGACAAGGTTATGATCACATATAATCTTAAGCTTGAGAGGGCTAATAATATATGATACAGCATCATAACAACCATTTTGTATGATTTTTTAGTGATAAGAATATCAACATTCTCTTGGATATGAATTCCAAAAAAAAAACATTCTCTTGGATATGTATCAATCTTTTCTGTTATATATTTACTCTTTTCTTGTGTTTCTACAAATGTATATATATTAAGGTATTAGCATTTCATGATGATATGCAAAGAACACTTCTTTATACCATAAGTATTCTATCACATACATCTCTTTTATGAAGTTCTAATGCTCCTCGTGATAATGACCAAGTATTTCACGGTTCGTAGGTGTAAATGCTACCAATTCTCACGCTAGTTAAGATACCAAACAATTGTTTACTGATCAACCACGATGTAATTACAAAATATTGAGGTCTATTCCTCTCTTCTTGTTCACCTCATGTAGAGGTCAACTGAGAGGCAAAAAGCTCAACTCACATGGAAGGAAACTTTGTAAAATGATAGCTTACAACAAAAGGAGACACGATTCATATTAATCTACACAGAACCAATTTCAACCTGTTGCTGGGCCAAGTATCTTTCCCTGCGCTCTTTCTGAAATAAAATGTCAGAGATACAGAAGAATCCAAATGTGAGGAGCAGTAAGTAAAGAACTAGTTGAATAATATGAAGATAAAGAAACTGCAGCCATCAAGTACTCAAAGTCTCACCCATTCATCTATGACAAGCCCTTCACCAACAACACGAGCACCTGTACTGTCTTGTGGTGGCTTCTTGCGAACCTCAAGCTGAGCTTCAGCCTCAGCCAATTGTCTTTTCAACTTTTCCAGTGCCTATAAAGTATAAACAATTCAAATTTGTCAACCAGATTCATTCCTCTATGGCACAATTACTGCTGGTTATATTTGTTGGAACAAATTTGGCGTGACTCACGGGACTAGGGCTCTCCGGATCGAGAAAAACGACCTTCAAGATTTGCTCCACTGACACTTGATCCATCTGTTCGTCGAACTGCATTAAAAATAGCAACAGATAATGACGCATCAGGTTATCTATTTGCTCAGCTGAGACACAAGTTTTTGCTGATCAGAAGCACTGGTCATGTGTCCTAATCGATGTTGAAAACCAAGTAAAAGGAATAAGGTGATCAAGCACTGTACCATCTCAGGAACATATTCCATCGCTCCTTTAACTTTTAAGCTCATGATCTTGAACTTTACCCTACTCTTTTGATCCAGTGGTCTTTCATTGCTCTCTGGAGGCTCCACAAACTTGAATACTGTTCATCAAGTTATGATTAACTTTTGAAATGACTACAGCAAAGGATACCATCCATCATGAGATATTGAACCAGAAAGATACGGGAAATTAAATCAATTACCAGTTGCAATAAGACTTTCACCAGGAGCTAGTATTGCCCCAGGAGGTCGCATGTAACAGCTCTTTGGTGCGGTTGTTTGGAACTACAGTAACCAATACGTCACAGTTTATATCAAATAAATAATTGGCAACAGGACAAAGTAAATGTACATGAGACCAATAGGGTCATAGCTGGCACAAGATTTGTCATGTTTCCAAAACTGAGAATGAAAACACTTTCTAATTATTTGAAAGTTTGGTCATCCCCAGCAGATCCTCGTTGGCAAGCAGGAATTATTGAAGCAGAGGTATGTAGGGCATTACAGGAGTTGGCAGGCCATGTGAGACAACCAGTCATACAAGAATGTGCAGACCACTAATGAAACAATAAAAACAGTATATGTTCCGTACCTTGAATGCCACATGAGACTTGCAAATGTTTTTTATGGCGATTGCGCTCCTTACCTGTTTGCCTGGTTCATCTGCAAAAACGGAAAACCAAATTGGTCAGGACAGAAACACATATCGCTTCACTAACTGTAAGTCATTCAAATAACAAAAGCATGCGATGATTGTCAGATCATCACATCTCTGAGAACAAACAAGTGTAGAGGTTAATATTTAGAGATATCAAAGAAGAAACGACCTCGTTTTCAGAGACTAGTCAAGGAAGATGTCTTAAAACTATAACTGACGTGTGAAACATCCGATCCATAGTAAGCTTCATCTATTGAAGAATAAAGTCAGTAACTTCAATGACTAAATGGCATTTACCTTTGATTGGCATCTAACACACAATCCCATTATTAACTAACAAATTGACACACCAATTGATGTAAACACCAGCAAACAAAACTGCAGATCCTTGGCCACGAAAGGATCTACCAAACATGGTTGATCATCAAGTAGAAAGAAGCAGGTTTACATCAAAGACACGACAAATCTAACCATATCAAATACAACAATATAAGCTCACAAAAACAGAGCTCAAATAAGGAAACAAAGTATGGTAAAATTGTCGAAAAGAAAGGAGAAACAGACATACAAGGAAAGAAGAGCTTGGTAGGAGGATCAAGCCTGAGTTTTCTTCTTGTGGGTAACAGGGACTTTGCTACAAGTGACATTGTACTGGTGGAATAGGAGTTGGATCTCTCACCCACCTGGTGACTCTGGCTTTGGTGAGAAATGTTGCCACTGCCATTGTTACTCGTCATAGAACTTGAAGACGTAGAAGACGAAGAAGAGGATGGAGCAGAAGTTGAAGATGAAGATGAGGAAGAAATGGCATTGATCGTTTGCCAAATCGGCATTTTTCATACTCTATCAAGTCCCCTTCCCTTCTTTCACTTCATTTAACAGCCATCCCCTGTCTCAAAAGAAGGGATGCTGTTATGTCATGTTCTTTTTTTAACAGATTTTAATAAAAATCAAGTCTTTTTCATTTTTCAGCAGACACCCCACCCCACCTCACCAGTTCCCCCGGTTTTCAGTTTTCACATTTCATGGGATATTGGGTACAGTGTGCTCGGATCTCAAAGTCCAGTTTGATATTTGTAATCTTCTTACTTTGCAAAGTTAAGCAAGCTTACTGCTTACCACGTTTTCGTGCATGTTTCCTCCTTAAAACAAATACATTTTGTACTTCAACTTTATGACCAATGCGTTTTAGATGGCTTGTTTCTCGGAAGCAAACAAAACAACATTCTTCTAATGTTTTGGACTCTTAGATCGTTGGTGCTCACTAGACTTCTGATAGCAACTTGACAATTTGTAAGATTAGATTGAAGCAAAGGGAGAGACAACATGATTTACGCGTTATAATGTCTAATGTGAGAGCACGCTTCTTCCTCGGCTTTTTTTCCCACTAAATGCTCTTTTACTGTTTGTTGTCATATCCACAACAGTTCAACTTTAATTGGATCAAGAAGAAGAGAGAGAGATGTTATAATTGCAGCGTCTTTGGGAAAGATACTTTACCAAGAAAGAAAAGTTACTTTACCCTTCATTCTTATCACCTTACCCCCATAAATCAACCATGGATTCATGGAGAGGTCCCTAATCTAGCCATGGAATCGGCAGCATCATTTGATGGCCCGAAACAAAAACTTTGTACAGATCTTGAATTACCTTATAAGTCTGGTTCGATTATAAGCTCTCCATTTTGCTCGTACTGTATAACCTTTGATTTATGATTTGAGAGTTTGTAAGTGAGGGCTAAAACAATTGGGGCCTACTGACGCCCTATTGCCCCATTTCGTTGGGTTGAATCCACGACAGGAGGATTTTAGTCGGACTTGCTGATCCGATCTGACGTCAGAGTTCTGATGATATGGTTTATCTTCTACACCATTATTGTATTAACAAGAGTTGGTGGTATCATTTCTTTTCATTTCAATTTTCAAAATGTAGGTATTACTTACTCTTACAATATTATTTTTTTATCACATAAATTTATTATATTTATTAATTTATATTTATAATTTAAAAATAATATAAAATTAAATTTTAATAATTTTAATATTATCAATATTAATACAACATAAAAAATTATGTGAGAGTTAAATACTATAAAAATAAATGATAATTTTAAAATATAAAATAAAAATAAATAAAAGTTAAACCAAAAAATTCATTGAATTTAACTCTTATAATTAATTGAGATTAAAATTATTAGGTTGAAAATTTATATAGAAGTATATTTAAGTTTGAGATTGATTTGTATCAAAAAAACTGAACTATTGTAACTTTTTTTAATAAAATAGATTGGTCGCTTCATTATACCTAGTATTGAGGATATCTTATGTAAGTTTGATAAATTAATCTTGTCTTGAATTTAATATATTAGGTTTAGATTGATTGAGATATGGACTATACTTATGTTTAAGGGATTCGTACAAGCAATCTAAATTCTTATGTCATTTTGGGGTGATCCGATTGAGCTTCTTTTGTTTAGTATATAAGTTTAAAATTTTTGAAATTAAAACAATGTTACTTAAAAATCATTATAACATATTTATGAGTTATTTTTGGAGTCATTAGAGACTTATGAGACTTATCTTCTTTAGCTTGTGTTGGGCATTAGGATAGGAGTAATGGCTCTTACTACCAATGATAGAGGAAGGGCTAGTCCTTCGATGAGTTGTGGTTCAAAGAGAAAAGAAGATGACAAATTACAGAGAGGTTTTTGAAATATCAGGACTTTTACAAGAAAGTCTTTGGAATTAGTAGAGCTTCCAGACAAATATAAGATTCATATAGCATGCATCTAGGAGAAAAAGTGGACGGAGGCTAAAGTAAAAGAGATTAATGAGTTCAAAATTTGGTACTCAAGGTGTTCAAGAACATTGAATAGGTAGGTATCTTAGTTGTCAAGGAACTTATAAATCATGTTGTGGAGGTAAAGGGGACTAATGAAAGGATTATGTCCGTAAAGATAGTATTGAAAGGTGTTGTTCTCAATGTGGTGTATGCATATGCACCTCAAGTAATTTTGGATGAACAACTTAAACGCTAATTATGGGAAGAGCTAGAAGAGGTGATTTAACTTTGACAAGAAAATAATTCTAAAAGGAGGACACCTCGGATGGGTATACATGGACTCGTGCAGGTTTTGAGTATGGGGATAGGAATGATAGTGGGATTGCTTTGTCGGATCTTGTGGTAGCGTTTGAGTTAATGATAGCTATTTTTTTTCAAGAAAAACGAGGAGCACTTAATGAATTTTAAGAGCAGAATCACAAAAAATCAAATTGACTACTTCCTTGTAAGGCGGAGTGATCGACCTAGGTGCAAAGATTGTAAGGTGATACCAAACGCTCGCTTGTCAACTTGAATAAATTGCTAGTTTTGGATCTTATAATTAAGAGATGGAAGAAGAAGAGAAGTCTTAGAAGGTGTACTAGAGTCAGATGGTTGAATCTGAAAGGGGACACGATGAAACAACTTAGAAGTAGAGTAATATATGAAGATGAATGGAAACTGGAAGAAGATGCTAACTAGATGTGGGAAAGAGTAATAACTCTTTTAAGGAATACAACTAAAGAGATCTTGGGGAATTCTAAAGGTCATAAGGGTAGTAGGAAGGAGTCTTGATGGTGGAATGAACATGTATTAAAGTACTTTGCTCTTCCTTTAATCTATGCGGCTAACTTTAGTTTTGAGAGAAGCAAACTATGGGCTAATCTTAGCAAACTTCAAAACACCATTTCCACCTACTGGCTGGTAATTGGGGATTTTAATTGTATTCTCAGCTCAAAGGAGGTGGAATGTAGGAAAATACACGCTAGGAGATACTAAAGAGCTCATGAACCTACTTAGTTGTGTGGATCTAATAGATTTAAACTCAATTGTTCAACTATACACCTATTCAAGCAAGCAACAAGGTAGCCTGCACATCGGGAAAAAACTGGAGAGGACTCTAGTAAACAAAGTTTGGGTTCAACATTTTTCACACTCATACATACATTTTGGAGAAAATATACTCTCTAATCATTCCTATTTGCTGATCCAAAATCAATTATCTAGGCACTTTGTAGCTCCATTTAGGTTCTTCAATGGAGTTACACAAATGGAGGGATTCTTAGTGTTAATCCACAGTTGTTGGCAACAAGAAGTGCAGGGGTATAAAGCCTATCAATTCATACAGAAACTAAAAATAGTCAAAGCTGCTCTAAAACAATTTACGCATCAAAACTCTCAATGACCTCAACGTATTCAAGAGGAAGCTAAAACTAGCTTATGAAAATTGCTACAACTCAACTCATGATCAAATTTGAGATGCTCAAAGCTGAGATTTCTTACTGAATATCAAAAGTTACTGAATCTTCAAGATTCAATTCTTAAAAAAAGTTAAGACTTAATTGGTTGAGGGATGGAGACTTGAATACCAAATTCTTCCACTCTACACTAACTTCCAATCGCAATAAGAACAAAATAGTGGAATTACAAGATAAAAGGGGTAATGTGTATACTGATCAAGAAAGCCTTCTAAAGCTAACAAAGACTTCTTTTGTTCAGTTGATGGGATCAAAGGGTAATGAGCTACCCACCTATAACATGAAAAGAATTATGGAAGATTCTGCTTGACAGGGATTAAAGGAATTGTTAGTGTTACCTTTTTCAAAAGATGAAGTCAAGAGAACTTTGTTTAGCCTACACCCCACTAAAGCGCCAGGCCTCAATAGATTTTTAGCGTGGTTCTTTCAATATACTTAGGAGATTATGGGTGAATTATTTACAGAAACTGTCTTGGAGTTCTTTACTTATTCAAAAATGCTCTAAGAATTAAACCACACCTATATCACTTTAGTGCCAAAGAAGCTTCATCCTCTAAGCATGGTGAATTTCAGGCCAATTTTGTGTTGTAACATTATTTATAAAGTCATTGCTAAGCTTTTAGCTAAAAGACTAAAGATTTTACTTAAAGATCTTATAGATGCCTCCTAAGGAGCATTTATTCTGAATAGAAAGATCAACAATAACATTCTACTCCTTCAAGAGCTATTGATAGATTGTTCATCTGGGAGAAGAATAGGTAGCTGCTTACTCAAAATTAACTTTTACAAAGCCTTCAACTTAGTCAATTAGGATTATATACAACTTTACTTGGAAGCGACGGATCTTCCTGATCAGTTTGTTAAGTGAATCATGACCTATGTCAAATCAACAACTGTTAGTGTGCTTGTTAGTGGCATACCGTCAAAACCTCAAAAAAAATGCAAGTGGATCTCCTATCCCATTATCTTTTCACTGTAGTAATGGAGGGACTTTCTCGGTTATTAAACAAGTTCTCTTCCTCGAATGGAAACTTCAGATTCCACCACAAATGCTTACATAATAAGCTAACTCATTTGATCTTTGATGACGACCTTATGATTTTTTATGGCGTAGACAACTACTCGATCAATGTCATGGTTCAATCTTTGAATATTTTTTAAAACTTCTCTGAATTACAAATCAACTCAAATAAAAGCAACTTATATATGTCTTCAGACATGAGGAACAAGGAAGAACTAAACAGCATCACTGGTTCACACATTCAACCTTTGTTATTCAGGTACCTCATTATACCTATCACTACCTCAAAGCCAAAATATTCAAATTGTCTTCCTCTCTTGGAAAAGATAAAATCCAGAGTGAACACTTGACAAAATAGATTCTTGTCTTATGTTGCTAGACTCATACTTTGTTGGGTTTTGATTATGCATCACATATCAGAAAATGTGCAGCAAAAAATAAAGAAAAACCCAGAAAATACAAAATCAAACATGTGTCATTAGATGTAGTAAAAAACAAAACATGAACTTAAGATGTGCACCTTACAAACTCCTTCGTTCTTCGTTATCTTCACCTCTTCGGGTTGTCATAAACCACAACGAACAAAGGAGGACATCTCTAATGATATCCACATAAAGAGTAAAGCCTGAAACCTCTTAGGAAGAATGGTTAGAACACACACAAAGTGCTAGCTCTGATGTATGTTCTTGAGAGAACAGTTTTGAGAATAAGTATGTGTAAGACGAATTCTTCACATTTCTCACTTGTTTTCTTGCAATACTATGCACGAAAATGTGTGAGTTTTTGCCAACTTTTGGCTTTCTCTAACCCCATCATGAATGGAGGAATAATGGGAATTAAGTGGCCATGAATGCCACTTAATTTAGCTAGAAATGTTTATTGGAAATCAAGAAATTTTCTAGGTTGGCAGGCATACAACACTTGCTTTCTTCCATTCCTTTGCAACGTTTCTTATCATGATCATATTGTTAGCAGTGTGCCCTAGGTCAATGGACACTAAAACCATAAGTATTATGACACTATTCTAAACTGTCCCTGGTCGATCGTTATTGGTGGAACAATAATGAATTAAGG
>JANKOD010000009.1:8106094-8128593 GCA_026284645.1 Erythroxylum acuminatum | reverse complement strand
TGCACAATTTTACTAACAAATTGCATAAAACCTAAACTCACCGCAAGGGACTAATTTAAGCACAAAATCATGAATTAGGAGTCAAGAAGTACATTAAAAACTATGAAAGTGTAGCCAATTTATATGATAAACTTGGGTTCAATCATGTGTTTAGATTGCATATTGTGAATTGTGTGAATGTATCGATAGCTTAGATGTAACGAAATTGATTTAATTTTGAACGTAATCTATTTGATTGTGAAGAATCATTAGCTTGCAAAATTAGTGATCACATTATTCTGTTAAAATATACAAGTTAATTAGGATTCAGTGTTCACACTCAAAGGAAAATGATTATGTTAATTAATCACACTGAATCCTTAATATTAGAAGGAGACATAAAAACACACAAAAGGGAGAAATTGTTGGGACTCGATCTGAGAACCGGACCCCAACCAGAAAACGGACGAAAAACGGAAAACGAAAAGTGAAAGAATCCGAAAACACGAATCGGATGCGAAACGGAACATAAGGCGAAGTCGAAGCAAGCAAACGGTTCAAAAGAAACGAAACTAATGTCCGACATCCGAGAACTAAAACTTTTTAACAAAAACAAAAGGGTCGCGTTGCGTTGAAAACCCTAAGACTAAACCAATCCGAATCGGTATAAATTTTTTTTCACTCTTATTCAATTCATCTTTAAACAAAACAACTTAGATCCATACAATTTCCCTTTTTGGAAATTCATCCTCATTTAAAACTCAATTCGTAAAAATCTTCTTATACATTCATACATATCTCTTAACTCATCAATCTAATCAAATTCTTATTATTTCATTTACCATAATCTCTCACACATGACTAAAATACAACCAGCCCCGCCCAATTTAACAAAAAATGGGCAGCATAACGGCTGTATTTTGCAAAACTCAAAAATCTGCAAAGGTACAAACACACTTCTATAATGACATCCAACCATAACAACTATCATCGGACCTCCTATCCGGAATCCCAGCATAAGCAAACACAATTCTAAACCTAAAACACTTCAAAAATTTTCAGTTCAGCCAATACAATCAATCTCATTTTCCATATCTCAATTCATAGTCATATTCATATCTCCATACATATACAAACCCCATTCATATCCAATCATATTCGTACATTATATGAAATTCCCATTCATCTTAATTCAATAAACAAATTCTCAATTCAATTCAAACACAACCTAAACATATTCAATCCCATAATCATACACAAATATATAACTCAAATCCATACATAAATTCATAATCCAAGTTCTTATACAAATTCATAAATCATTTACATCATCCCAAACTAAATGCATCCCTAAATAAATTGTGGCATTTTCCGGCCACAAATACTACATCAATTTTCATAATTCAAAAATATAAAGATACAACAATCTCCACAATACACAACATAAGCTTTACAATCTCGCTTAACATAAGCACTAACAGACGAAAATCTTGACTTCCTTTCATCCGAACTCCTGCTCATTACCTGGAGATGGGGATGAAAGGGGGGTGAGCTCGACAGCTCAGTGGATATCACATTTATAAATTGAAAAATCAGCAAAAACTATTTTTTTCACAAACTTTTGCCAAAATGCTTATTTTTCAAACTTTTCAACCTTTCAACTATTCAAACATTTTCCTCAAATCTTTCAATTTTTCAAACTTTTCAAATTTTCAAACATTTTCCTCAAATCTTTCAATTTTTCAAACTTTTCAAATTTTCAATCATTTTTCCTCAAATCTTTCAATTTTTCAAACTTTCCAAATTCTTTTTTTTTAATTCATGAACAATTTCCAAACATGAATGCAGCACATAAAAATGCATCACAAAGTAACAAATCAAAAACACATAACATATCAAAGTGGTTTGGGTTGGTCCAAAACGGAACGTACTGCACATTCCCACATAGCGGTTCTGTGCAGTCGTGAACTTATGGGAGTCCGAAATAGGAACTCCAGTGCCACTAGCGGGCAGGCGGGAGAAGCCTATAAAAGGAGACCAGTGCACTGACTCATACTTATGGGACCTAACCAAACCCATATAACACATATTTCACACTTGAAAAGTCGGATTTGCCTAAAGGCACATTTCAAAAAAAAAACTTAGTTTCCATATCGTGTCGCACTAGACATATTGACATTCACAATATCATCACATCAACCAATTCATATAACATAATTTCAATCATTTAAGATTGCAACATTTTTAGCTATAATCAAATGATTCAAACACAATGCCATATCAAACAAATTGACATTCCCAAAATACACATAATTTCATATAGCAATTCTCACATAGCAATTCGCAATTATTCTATAATGCAACAATTATAACAATGATTAAAACCTTCGAACACAATGAATTTCACAATTATCTCAATATTATCAAAACATTCAAAAATCAATTAATGTAACAATTAAAATCATTTTATTCAAATCATCCGAAACAATTTTAAAAATTTATCAAATTTGTCAAAAATAACGAATTTAATAATTTAAGCGATTTCTTAAATCATTACAAAGTCAATGAATTTCAGAACCTTTCTTAATTCCTCAATTCATTTAAAACTTGTAACATTTTCCAAAACATTCGAAAACAATAAAATTCAATACTTTCTAAATTCCTCAATCAATTTCACAATTCATTTGAAAACAAAGAATTAAACCTTTGTATCAATTTTTCTAAATCATTCGAAATCAATTAATTTCAGAAATATTTTCCTTTCTTCATTTTTCAAAATCACATAATTGCCTTATAATTCAAAAATAAACATAATTTCACAAATCATTTGAAACCTGTAACAATTTTTTTTCTCTTTTCAAACCTTTACATAAACAAATTTTATAAACACTTCCAAAAATATTCGGAAAGCAAAATTTTCAATCATTTATATAAACAATATTTTTATAAACAATTTCAAAAATATTCGGAAATCATAATTTTTCAAACCTTTACCTAAACAATATGTTTTATACACAATTTCAAAAACATTCGGAAATCATAATTTTCAAACATTTTCATAAACAATATTTTATAACTAATTCCGAAAGTATTCAGAAATCATAAATTTTTAAACATTTTCATAAACAATATTTTATAAATAATTCCAAAAATATTCAGAAATCATAATTTTTCAAACATTTTCATAAACAACATTTTATAAATAATTCCAACAATATTCGGAAATCATATTTTTTTTAAACCTTTGTCATATTCAAACTCAATATCATTTACAAATTCAACCAAAATTCTCATAAAAATTTTCCAACCATTCAAACACAAAGAATTCTCAATTATCAAAATCAAGGAATGCAACACTTTAGAAATTTCCAAATCATTAATAAAATCATAATGTCACACAAATTCTAATATTAAAAACTCAATAAATCAAAACACATTTAATTCAAACAATTTTTGCAATTTCTTAAATCATTCCAAAACAATAAATTTAGTCATTCGGAATTAATAAATTAAACAATATTTTTGAAATTAATAAATTAAAAAAATATTTTTGCATTCTTTATTTTTCAAAAACACATAGATAAATCAAAATTCAACTTATAGATATGGTACCTACCTCATTTCCATGCTAGGAACTTGGTTTAAGCCTCAATTTCTCCAATCCTCACTTAAATCGAAAAATCCCTAATTCAATAACATAAACCCTAATTTAGAAACATCCAAAATTAACCATCAATTAGGGAATAATCACTAAAATTAACCTTAGAAATCTCAAATCCATCACAATATCAAGCTATCTAAACCAAGAACTTATCAAAAACTCAAAGATCAAAAAGTTTTATCTCTTACCTTCAACCTCCACCATTTTCGGCGTTCTTGGTTCTTGTTGGAAACTTTCATGCTTTTCCACCTTTTTCCTTGGACAATCATCGAAAACCCTCTAAAATTTTGTGGAAAAATTGAACCTAGCTATGTCTCCTTCTTCTTCTTCTCCATCCGACGCTTCTCTCTCTTTCTTTCCTTCTTCTTCTTCGTTTCTTTTCTTCTCTTTCTATTTATAATTGTGTTTTTCCAGCCCTCTAAAATGACAGCACTTCAATCCTTCCCTTTAATGATTGTTAAAAGACCATCATGCTCCTTTCTTATAGCCTTCTAACATAAGAACTTAAGTAAACTTCCAAAATTGCCCTCTAAGCATTCTTGAAAAACTGACATCTTCCTTCGATAATTTGAGCAGGTAAACGAAATAATTTGGTAACACTTCCTTCTGGAGAAGTGTTCCTCTATGTCTTACATTTCCAACGACACCAAAAATCCTCAAATCAGTTCAAAAAATAAGGAGTTATGGCCAAAATACTTTCAGACCTGAACTTAACCGTGACTGAACATTACGTCAAACTTCACTCCAGAAATTGAACACCTTAGGGGCTAAATTGAACTTCGATCCCTTCACATGATTTATAGCCCCATGTCTCTATTTTATTTTTCCTTAAGAATCAGTTCAATTGGATCTCTACAGGTCTCGAATTTAGCAAAATACTGAACCGTGTTCAAAAAATTATCTAACTCATAACCTTAAACCAATCCTCTCACTTTGGTTCAATCAATCTCTTTCCATTTAATCTCCTAAAAATCATAATTTCCCATGAAAATGTAAATAATTGTCTTAGGAATCCAACGCTTAGAAAACCAAGTCAATTGGATGTCGGACGGAGAAATTATAAGCAAAAGAATGAAAGAGGGTCGGAGTACAACCAAGGTAACGGAACTTCAAATATATTGATAAAATCGAATTTTCCAAAAATCATAACTCTTGATCCCGAACTCCAAATTTAACAAATTTGGTATCAATAAAAAGCTCGAAGGAAGCTCTACAACTTCCATGAAAGACAGAAAAATCAATTTGGCCTTTAAGGGAGTCAAATTTCCAATCAAAGGTTCTGTCCACTAAAGATCATACCAAACAGTAACAGAAACTTGTAAAAATCATAACTCCACATTCCATTGTCCAAAAATTCCATACTTTACCTCAATGAAAAGATAAAAACATAATCTAAAACTTTCATGAAGCACTTAAAGGCAATTTCAACCCCTAACTAGGTCAATTTTTTGGTCAAAGCTTCTGCCCTGTTTAATGTCATCCTGAACCAACTCCAAACTTTAAAATTTCATATCTCCCAATTCCCACATCCAAAAATTACATACTTTATAGTGTCAGAAAGATTGACAGACAAGCTACAACTTTCTTGTAGACCACTTACTCCAATTCAGACTAAATCCGTATGACGAGTGGCCTCAAAACCGAGTACACCTAAATGTACACTTACAAACATTTTTACAAAACAAAGCCAAAATAATACTTAACTTTGACTGATCATAACTCTCACTCCTGATATCGAAAAATATCAAACTTTATGGCGACAGAAAGCTCTCGACAGGAGCTACAAGTTTCATGAAGATCCTTTTCTCAAATTCTGCCTAAATCAAAAAGTCAACTATTTATCCCTAAAAAGTCAAAGTTTCTTAATTCTTCAAACTTTTTCACACTTTTTCACTTTATTTCCTGATTTTTAACTCCATTAAAGCAATTTATTCACTAACAATTTCATTTAAACTTTAAACGCCATTTTAGGTCATACCTTAACATAAACCTCAATAACCAAGGCATTTTTCGCCTATCTTAATCTCATCTAACAATTCACATTCTTAATTTTCTTTTTCTTTATTCATTCTAATTTTCTCATTTCATGTCACTTGACACTTCAAAATTTCAAGAAAAGTTCGGGGTCCAACGCCTAGTATATTTTAGAGATCTATGTCAGGGGAAACAACTGTGTCCTTAAATCTAAGAGTTTTGAACCCATCATTCTATTAAACCCTAGTTACTTTGTAGATTAGAGGGATTAAATGATTATGTATTTAATACCTAACTAGCAATATATTGCAACAAATAATAAGCTAGTAGGCCTTTCCAGTAATTAATCAACACAATCAAAAGAAAAATTGATACAAAATATGTAAATGGAACCATAAAAACGAATTAAATCTTATAGTTTAATACCTCCCAAGGCATCATTTTCTTTCAACCAAGCGTAGAAGAATAGCCATACAAGGCCATAAATAAGAAAAAGGGCATAAAAAAGAATGAGTAAGAGATGTGGCTACCTTCCCCAAATACCAAAAAATCTAACTCAAAAACTAACTTAAAAATAGGGTTTATGGCTTTTAAAATATGAGGTGCATCCAAATTTTGGAGTGAAAATATTAGCAATATCCCAGATTGTGTAATTCACTTTCTTTAGCCAACATAGGCTCTAATATGCCTTTGTCTATTCAAGCTTAATTTCGAACTTGATTAAGCTAGTATATATGAAACTAAAGACATGAAAGCTTTAAAAGTATGTCAAATCTTTCTATATTATCGTAAATCATCTCAATTGGAGTTTGAATGAGAAAAATTCCTTATTTAAGAAAAATATCAAAATTATATTTTCAAAAAATATATCAAAATTATCTAGATTTGCTTAATTATTTCATTTTTCCATTAACACCTTCATTTGCATCTTATATCAAAATATAAGCATAATAGTTACATTTAGGTAGAAAATAAGTTTATAGGAAGAAATATTAAGAGGGAAGAATAGGTCACTTTAAACTCCTATCAATAGGCAAAATGAATGACTTGATGCCCTAATTCCTAATGCTTGATCATCATGATACTCTTTTGCACCTGTCTTCTAATATAGAAATTTTGGATAAAAATGCATAGAATAATGAAGGTGGATTTGAGAATGTCCATTTATCTGTACTACTACACATTTTAAATTTCATGGCATTACATCTTTTCATTGAATAAGGAATTAGGTGTTGTTATAAAAAATAAGAAAGTTATTAAAAACGGGACAAAGTATAAATGAAACATAATAAATTCAAATTAGGAAGTGTTGTTTATTAGGAGAGGAAAAAAAAGATAAAACTAGATCTATGCTAGTGGAGACATACACAATGATGAGACATGGATTTAGGATTTACAAATTTCACAAAAAGGAACCGGTTATTAAAGACCTAATATGAATTCTTATAGCAAAAAAAATTATTTTTTACATGCATTAACATTTATTGCTTGTGGGTAATTTAAATTTTTCTTTTGACTATGTGATTTGTTTTTTTTTAATTGGGGAAGGAAAATCATATCCAAATTCATTTAACGTTTAACCTTAAAATATAGTATGTGCCTTTAGTCTTTCAATTTATTTCTCATGTCCTAAAATGTCACTTTAAGCATTTCATTTTCATTTCAATCCTTTAGACTTTAGTAATTGTATTTTTTAAATCCTTGATACATTACTCTAGGTTTTTTATTTTCAAATCCCTAAGACATCTATATAGGAATTTTATTTTCCAAAGCACTAAAGACATCACTTTTGGCATTTCTATTTTATTTTTAGGACTTAAGATTCAACTTTAGGCATTTTATTTTTTTTTTCAAACTCTAAAATCTAGCTTTAGGCATTTCATTTTATTTTCAAGTTTTAAGACCTAACTCTAGGCATTTTATTTTAATTTAAAGCCCTATGACCTAGCTTTAGACATTTCATTTTTATTTCAAACTCTACGACACAAATTTAGATATCCTTTTCTTTATTTTAAGTCTTAGGTAAAAGTATAAACTCTTAGGCATTCAACTACATAATTTATTTCTAATTCTTCAACATGATTTTGTTAACATTCAAATTTATTTCTTTTCAATAATCCCAAATTTGTAAAATTTTCTCATGAAGGAAATTAGGGAGAAGGGAGGGTAAAGCCAAGGCTAGAGGTAATGACTCTCCAAATAAATGTCACTCTTAGGTTGGAATGTTAGAGGGCTAAATGGCCCTCTAAAATAATAAGTAATAAGAGATTTAATCCTATAGAGGAAGCTTCCACTCCTAGGTCTTTTGAAACAAAATTAAAAGCTGATAAGCTTCAACTAAGCTTGAATTCTTTTTGGTTTAGAGTGACTTTTTTTTTTTCTAACCACTCCTACCAATTCAATGGAAGATTTGTGGTGTTGTTTGGCCCTTCTATTTTTTGTATGTATATTGTGGATTATACTAACAACTAGTCCATCTTAAATGTTATTTTCAATGGTGTAATGCCTATTTTAAGTTCTATATCATATATGCAGCTAACTTAGCATTTTAAAGTCAAAAATCATCATAAGACCTTAGGCCAATCTAGCATAAGATTCAAGGATCCTGGCTACTTTTTGGTCATTTAAATTGTGTCTTTCACTACAATGAAGCTAAGGGAGTGAGAGTCAACTTAAAAAATATGACTAATGAACTTTGTCAACTGACCTTTTAGCTAAGAGTTTTGGATCCCAACTAAGTAGGGATGCATTTCACATGGTCTAATAACCAGTATAGAGAATGGCTCGTTAAAAAGAAATTGGATCAGGCTTCAATGAATGATACTTAGCTAAGACAATTTTTAGGGTCCTTTGCTAACTTTAGAGCTCGTCTAGCTTTAAATCATTCTACATTGAAATAATAAATCCAATCTCCTCTCTAATTCCCAAAGCACCTTCTAGATTCTTTAATTTTATAACATCAAAAGGATAGATTTGAGGAGATTGTAAGTACTGGGATGAATCAAAATATAGTGAGATGTAAGCATTCCAACTTATGAATAAGTTAAAAGCTATAAAGTAAGGGTTAAATGACCTTTAGCTCAAGATCTCTTTAGTTAGTAGCACAAGTCTCCAAGAATCCAAGGAATCTATGAGAAGGATTTAGAATGAGTTTTGCTTAAACCCTCTTAATTAGGATCTAAAATTTCTAAAATGGTAGTCCTTTGAGGTTTAATCCAAAGGCTCTTCAAGCCTATAACTCACTTTTGAAGCAGAAGGCAAAGGTTAATTGGCTTAGTAATGGTGATAACAAGTCTAATTTTCTCTTTAGTTCCATCTTGGTTCAGAAAAACAGGAAGAAGATGACATGTTTGATTGATAAATAAGATAAGCAATGCAGGGATATATATTAAATCAGTGAAATTACATTCAATATTTACAAGAACATCTGGTGGCAAAAGATGAATGATAACTCCTCACTTGAAGAATTGAAACTCTCTATACACCACTCCATGATCCAAGACTTGAAAGCCAACCTCAACAAGCCTTATATCATTTTGGAAATCAAAGATGTGTTGTTCAGTTTGAATCCAAATAAGACGCTTGGGCCAGATGGATTAAATGCATTCTTTTTCTAAAAGATATGGAGCTTGACTTGGGGGCCTAGTAATTGATAAAGTTTAGGAATTCTTCAAGAGAAAAATCTTCTCAGAGAGCTAAATAGACCCATGATTGTCTAGTTCCAAAGACTAAGAGCATCAATTCTATACATGATTATCGTCCCATAGTAATACCATCTACAAGGTGTTCTTAAAACTCCTAGCTAACAAGCTCAAGGAAGCTCTTAAGCTACTCACAAGTTTATGTTAGGGAGCATTTATATCTGGAAGGTCCAATGGGGACAATATTCTACTAGTACAGGAGCTATTCAAAGACTATGACACAAAGGTATCAATTAGGAGTTGCTCAATGAAAGTAGATTTTACTAAATCCTTTGATTCCTTTAATTGGGATTTTATAATTCATCGCCTTCAGGCTTTTGATTTCCCTAAAATATTTGTATATTTGATCCAAACATGTATAACTTCAGTTTCTTATAATATTCTAGTGAATGGTTCTCCTTGCAAAATTTTCAATGAGGCTAAAGATATCAAACAAAGAGACCTCTTATCTCCATACCTATTTACTTTAGCCATTGAAGTTCTTTCTAGATTGCTTAAGTTCAGTATAGATACAAGTGACAATTTTTTGTTTCATCATAAGTGTAGTGGATTAAAAATATCTCACCTAACTTTCGCTGAAGATCGAATGTTGTTTTGTGGAATAGTCCCTCCTTTTCCCTTAACCTAGTAGTGAGCTCCCTTAATTAATTCTCAAGGCACTTAGGCTTGAAAGTAAACAGAGATAACAGTAAGCTCTATATCTCTTGTAACTCTAGGAACATTAAACTTTTTAGCTCCATATTTAGACTAAATGACACTATGCTCTTTTTAAATACCTTATTGTTCTTGTAACTAATAAGAAATCAAGATATGTGGACTGCCTACCTTTGTTAGAATCTATTAAATGCAAGGTTAACTCTTGATGGAATAGAACCTTGTCAATGGATAGTAGGTTACAATTGATTGTTTCTATCCTGAGAAATATCCATGTATGCTAGAGCTCCCTCCTTGTCTTCCCTAGAAGAATTAACAAAGCAATGGGAAGATTATAAGGAATTACCTATGCTGCATATATGCTATCTAGAGGGCAATGAACAATTAAGTTTCACAAAGTTATAGCATAGGACAAGCATACCATGACAACCAATACTTATCTTCTAGATTAGAGAAATGCTAATGGCTAAGAAAGCTCACTTGTTTGTTTATAACTTATGGTCTGAGAGAAACCGTCGAACCTTCAAAGACAAAGCCATGGAAGTGGGGAGCATCAACTCTAAAGTGATCTTCCAAGTAATGGAGCAGCTCTGCATAAACACTGAGAGTAGGTAAATTGGTTCCTCTTTCTTTTTTCTTTTTTCTGGTTTCTCCTTTCTTTTGCAGGTGCTAGTTTGTACTGGTCATTTATGAGCCTCTCCTTCGTCGGACTTCAATCCACGGTTGATCCCCACCTCCAGGAAGGAAGGATACTAAGCTGGGAAACACAGACATCAACATTCTTTAGAGGCCTATGTGTTGGGCTGTCATTGAGTTTGTGTTGTTTTTCTTTGTGTTGGTTGGGTTGGCTTTTGGGAGTTGGTGTTGCTACTGGGTCTTAAGCGATTGAGCTTGGTTTTCTAGTTGTGTAATCTTCTTTGCAGGCAGCTAAAGTCGCTTTGTGGTTCTTTTGACGAACTTGTATTGGTCCTTAGGCTTTGTGTGGCTGTTGGTAGCCAAGGATAGTTTGTAGGTCCCCTCAGTTTTGTACTAAACCTTTTATTTTCTTCTCCTTATATAATATTTTCTACTGATTTACCAAAAAAAAAAAGGAAAGCTCACGTGTCAATCAGTACCCAAATGAAGATCAATAGGGATCTAGACGGTAGATAGCTAATTGCTAATTGTAACTTTCCTAGTCTTTGTAATTGGCTTGAGCTAATATAGCCAACATTCTTAGACTGGTGCTTCTCCTTTAAAGGGCTTAACAATTGAATATTGTTTTTTTTTTCTTTTGCTTTAAAGCTTAGTTAATACAATTTCTTATTTTTCAAGAAAAAACATAATGTACTTAACAGCTTCTCTATTTTACAAATGACTCACTACAACTTTTCTTAATTTTTTTTACTAACGTAGAGTAACGATTTCGTTTTGCAAATTTCAATCTTATTCTTGACAAGTGTCTAAAAATGTTGACAACACTCGACAAAAAAAAAAATTGGCATGACCTGAGACATTTTGTGACAAAGAAATGCTAAAGAAATAATCTAAAAGTACAGTTAGAAAAGATTTAAGATGACACCTATCTTTCTTTCATATTAAAAAAATTCAAGATATGATAATAAAATACATCCATGCTAATTATTATTTAGAATAAGGAGAATACTAACTAAGGGGAAGGTGTGACATTGCTAGAGTTGCAAATGAGCAAAATTAGAATAACCTTAACATAATCGCTTAACAAGACAGGAAGAATCGAATTATGTATTAATTAAGAACTAAAAAACAGTGGTGAACTGAACCCCACGCTACCAAATTCTAAGACAGCCTGACATATCAACGTCCATCTCGACCTTTGATTTTTCTTTCATGTGGAATGGAATCTCTTCGTTTTCCAAATTCCAAATGAATAAAATTACAATTTTCCCTCTGTCAGATGTGATTTCCTGTGTATATAGCGTGAGGTTGGAGCGTCAATTCACACTTACTTGACTTATCCCGTCTCTGTACTGCTACTCTTGTCATGTCTTGGGCCCAGTGAACTCTTTGCGCTGCTCTTTATCATGTGGACGATAGATCCGTGATAGGTGATTCCGGAGAGAGTAGAGAGACACGAGAACCCCTCGCTAGAGACACTTCCTTCCAACTCATCTTCCACAATCACAACCACCTTTTCCTTTGATTCTCTTTAGGTCTTCTCCACTCCACTGATAACTTCTTCTTCCTTTGTCAGTACCAAAGGTAAAACCCAATCTTTTAGAATTCAGACGTTAAAAAAATAATGTAAAGTTCACCCTAACCACTTTCTCTGAATATCTCCTGAATCCATCTTTCTCCTTTTATCTTCAATAATTTCCAACAACCCTTCTTGTTAAAGCAGATTCAAAGCTTACTTTTCTCCTCCTTTCCCCACTTTTCCACAACTCCACAGGGAAGGGAATATCCCCATTTGCCATTTCCTTTCTTCTCAAACATAGTCTTAAAACATCATCATTAACTCATAACAATCGAAAGAAGAAAGGGACAATCCCCCCTCTTGTTTCAACTAAACAGAAAGAGAAATGCTGTCAAAGCCTCTTACTTTTTTCTTTGTCATTTTCTTCTCTGCCATTGTTAGTCCCACTCACGCTGGTTTACTAGCCGAGCCGGTCTCAGGCCAAAACCAGCCGCTAAAACCGGGCGAGTACTCTTCCTCTAATACGGTCCCGGCGTTTCCGGTGCAAACAGAGTCGCAGACGTGCCAGTTGGACCTATCAAACGAGCTCTTCGGCGGCGTTGACGACGCATGCGGCAGAGACCTGGACCGGAGCCGGTGTTGTCCAGTGTTAGCTGCGTGGCTCTTCGCTGCCCATGCTAGGTCTGCTTTGCAAGTGCCTGCTCCAGCTCCAGCGACGGCGGAGCCTGACCTGCCGATGATGCCCGACGACTCGCAAAAGTGCGTGAATTCGCTGCAAAGTGCGCTGTTGAGCAAAAACGTGAAGCTACCGCAACCAAATGCGAGTTGCGATCCTATATTGTGCTTCTGTGGAGTTAGGCTTCATCAGATAAGTTCACTGAGTTGTCCTGCAGCATTCAATGTCAGCTATGGTTTTCATAATGCCACGCCCACTGCTGCAGTTAGGAATTTGGAGAAGAATTGCAAAAATTCCTCGTACGCAGGGTGTACTAAGTGCCTTGGTGCCCTCCAAAAGGTCAGTTTTCTGAGAATGACTTTTACATTTATTGCTTTTTGTTTAAAGGAAAAAGAATCGGCATTTGCATTTATTGTGCTGGGTGTTTAATTCCTTGTTTGGTCTACCAACTAATCCGAGATTGGAAGTCCTATAAATGAAACAGGATGCGGGTTCTTGAAGGGTTTCATTTCTTTCTTTCTCAACCTTTGCACAAGTTGTTACTGAATGTATTGCCTCGTGATAGTAGCCAGTCACAGAAGTTAGTCGCTGGAGGTATGAAAGTGAAATGGAGAGGGTTGGGAATATGGGGGGTGTCTTCTATCTATATTCTTTTTCTTTTTTTTTTCTTGAAACCAAACCAAGAAATCATTTGTTGGTAGACCCATTGAAAAGGACCCTGACCGTGTGCCCCAATCCCTTTAACTTCCCTTTCCCTTCCTTTTACAATGCAAGCAATCTGGTTCTTCAACAAGATTTCAGTCCCCATAACCTTTCCTCTTTGGTCAAATATCAATTTTATTTATTACAAAGATCAAAACTTTACTCCTGTTAAATTTTTGACTGCAGCTCAAGTCAAGCAACAAGAATAGTACGTCGGCGGACAAAAGCATCAACGACGGTGAGGACAGAGCAAACAAAATGTTCAACAGAGACTGCCAGCTGATGGGTCTAACATGGTTGCTCGCACGAAACAAAACGGCGTATATACCCACCGTTTCCGCGGTGCTACGGGCGATCATGTACAGTGCACACCCTCCTCACCAGTCCAAGTGTAGCCCCGATCAAGAGAACATGCCATTGGCCGTTGATTCACTTCAGTTCGAGAAAGCCCGGTCGTCTTCCCATCCTTTGTCATTGTTTGCTTGGTCCATTTTCGGATTTCCTGTTTTACCCCTAATCATTTTGGGGTCTGTTTTACCAGGGCACTAGGCTCTTGAGTGTGCAGAATACGTCTATAATATTATATAATTGATTTTCTTCTTTTCTTGTAATATTGGACTCACTCGGAGTCAGGGTCACGTGAAGTTCAGGCAGAGAAGGAGGGGGCTACATGGGGATTGGTTTTGTCTTTTTGTCCCTGTAAATTACAGCTAGGTTTGGGTTTATTTCACCATTACCTGATACAGTGCAGCCTGTGTCCTCAAAAGAATGGAACCATGTTTTTTTCACTGTTATAAATATGAGTATCGGTAAAATATTGGATATTACTGATATCAGATTTGGTTGCCGCCCAATACTAGTTATCATTGTAAGTAATTTTTAAAAGTTATAAACAGTCCTTAAATTATTTTAAAATTGCAAAATAACTCCGTAATATGTTGTGATATATAATTTGTAAGTAATTTTAAAATATTATAAACAGTCATTAAATTATTTTAAAATTGCAAAATAATTCCTTAATATGTTGTGATATATAATTTTTTATTTGACGTCAACCATATTTTTAAAAATTATAATAATAGAAACTTGAAATGATGATGATGATAATAATATAAAATATTTAAAATATTACAATTTCATCGTATAATAAAGAGTAAATACATTAAACATTTAATAGAAAAAATAATAAAGTTTTATAACTATAAATATTACCACAAGAGTTCGCTTCGTAGAATACAACCAACTAGAATCAGTACTTAAAATAACAACATTTACAACTAAAAGTTTTTTAGTTATATCATATATATATAGAATTTAATATATGCATTAAATATAATTGAAATTAAAAGAAAAGAAGAAATGAAAATTTAAAATTTCATTCAATCAAATATTCGCTCAAATCAAATTGATCTCAATTTTCATTTAATACAAAATTTCCATTATTGAAATGAGCTCCATTATTATTATCGCTCAAATTCATTACGTCGAATGACATATTAATACTTTCTAATCTAAAATTATCTTCCAAATCACTCCCGTCTATTAAACTCGGATTCTTAGAAACTCAATCCGCAAAAAAAAGGATATGATCAAGGTAAATTGGATTTACATAATAACTTATTCTATTAGGAATTCTATAGAAATTTAAAATTTTTTAAGAAATTACAAGAAATTATATTCAACTTAGTAATGATAAATGAAAATAATATACCTTTCTCGAAGCTTTAAATTGTATTAAACAAAGGCTTGTTCAATCTTTTGTCCTCCAATCAATTTATTTTCTTTGAATAGATGAATTCAAATGAGTTCTAACTCTTTTCACACCCTATTACACTCACATATTGACTCATAATTTAAATTGCAAACCTTTACAATTTTATAACACCACTTCCAAATTGATTCTACCAAGTAACTGTAAGAGAAAAAAAGTAACATTATGAACAAAATAAATCATGATTAATTTTCTAGCTAGTAACAAAACTGAAAAAATACTTGAATTAATTTGTTTGTTTAACGAATAACAATGGGCATTCCAAAATCATAAAAAAAAAACACATGCTTATAAGCCTCCATTTGTGAGTTTATAAGATCTTGCATTATCTTATGGGCAACAATTATTATAATAGTCATTAGCATTTCCCTGCTAATTTTAGCTTTCTTTGTACAACTTAGTCTAAAATAGACACTCGAATTAAAAAATGCCTCAACTACAAATAACGAAGAGTAAAATTGCAATTTCCATCATTTATTGATGACTACAAGATAAGGTGTGTATGAAGAAGACCTATTTTAAATATTGACCTTGATTGCTTCCTTTACCCTCTTTATGGCATCATAAAAATAACTAATTGTTATCTTCTCATCACTATTAGCCAGACACAGTACTCTCATAAAAAACTCACAACTCAAATAACAAATTGACATTATGACTAGAATTTATGATCTTTAAGTATAATTATCAAAACTTCCAATCCAACATTATACCTAATAGCTAAGATGCAACCTACTTATTACTTGTAAACATTTACCTCAACTCTTTCTTCATTAGAAAAAAAAACATTAAAGCAATAAGCAACTATTAATAAATCATGTAATAATGGGATGACAAAATTTTTTATCGTTGGTGAAAGCCTCTTATTAAATTCAGAACCCATGCATAATTATAGAAAAACTTATTCAACTTTTTTTCTTTTTGAATAGCCTCATCAATGATAGGAAAGTATCTAGCATGTTCTATATTTTCTAATATCAGGTCAATGCAAAGTGTAGTGCATGGAGTCTAACAAAAAGAATTATACTTGCTTTGAAATCTTTTTCCAGCTGCTTTGTAAACAAAATCATTGTTAGTAATAAACTGAATATTATTTTCTAGCTCAACTTCATTAACAACTTCATCAAATATATGAAACATACTATCAACATGTCTAACAAGGCTAGATACATCAATATATTGAAAAAATATTGTACCTTGTGCAGAATAAACCAAAAATTTGATAAACGATTCCTGTCTTCTATTTGTCCAACCATCACATATTGTTGAACACTCATAAGTAGCTCAAGTCATTCTTTTCTTCTAAATAATTATTTATTTCATAAATAGTTATGCTTGGAAGTTTACCTTTATAGTTATCAATTGAAAGAGTTTTATATCTTAGACTATAAGAGGTAATAACATTCATCATAGGTTGGTAATAATAAGATTGTGCAATATTGAATGCTATACCTGAATCATACCACCATCTAGACATTGTCATGTCTACATTATGAGCCATTGCTTTAGATAGTAAGGCATTACGGATTAAAGGTTAAGCTTCAAGAGTTGTTTGTAGTGCAAAAAAGTTAGACACTTGTTTTCTTCTTTTTCTAACATCAGATGCAACATTTTCTTTCTTATTGTGCAGGAATACTACTACCTTTAACATCTCCGTTATCATCCTGACCACCACAAAAAGAATTTTTACTACCTATTTTATAGTTCGGTCTTTACCTTCTATCTTTCTTATGTTGTTACTCTTTAATCAAAGTTTTCATTTGCTATTTCAAAGCATGATTCACTTTTTTTATAAGACTCTATATCACCTTTTATACAAGCTAAATGTTTCTTTAGTCTTGTGATTCCCCTCCTTTCAAATGCTTATTACAATATTAATAAATGGTATGATTCTTTATTTCATTATGGTCACCAATCAAGCATGAGCCTACGCTTTATTAGCAAATCTTCCTAAAGGAGCTGAATTATCACGAATATTTAAACTTCATTTCATTTATCTATGAAAGTAAATGAACTTAATAACTTTATATCAAAGTAAAGTTGTGCGCAATAACAGGAAGAAATGGAGGGAAAATAACTTCTCAACAATCATATGATATATACATGTAAGTGAACTTCATGGAAATGATTTCTTAATAAAATCTGATGTTTAAGCACATTCTATGAAAGAAATTCTCATGTTGTATTACATAAACTCACAGTTATAACCCATTTTGTGTGAGTATAATTTAATCATAAAGTCGTAACTATAATTCATTTTGTAAGATCATATAATTCAACCATAAAGTCATAACTATAACTCATTAAATTCATTTACAACTATAACCCATTTTGTATGATTACATAATTCAACTATAAATTCATAACTATAACTCAATTTGTATGATTATATAATTTAACCATACACACAAATATACCTCATTTTGTATGAATATGTAATTCAACCATGAATTCATAACTATAACTCATTTTGTGTAATTACATAACTTAAATATAAACTCACAACTATAACTTATTTTGTATGATTACATAATTTAACCAAAAATTCACAACTATAACCCATTTTATGTGATGAAATAATTCAACCATAAATTAATCCATTTTGTATGATTACATAATTCAATTTATAAATCATTTTATGACAACTACTTTGTGACAATATATAACTCAATTCATGTATAAAATAATTTTAATCTTTCATTCACTAGTTCATCACTATGATTTTGTCACTAATTTTAATCTTTCGTTTACTAATTTTTTTAACTAACTTTCATTCTCTATTAGGATAATATTTCATTCACTTGTAATTAACATAGACAAAACTATAAGAGAGACAACACAATTTTTTTTTTTTGAAAATGAGCTCCAAAACAATAATAATTGACTCTATAATCCAGAAACAATAATTCACTCCATACTTGACTTTATGATACGCTGAGACTTGAGAGTGTATGTAAGGCATGACACAAAACTTCGTATTTCAACAATCAACACATTCACTCAAGTATTCAACACAATAGCAGTCACAAGTCCCAACACAACAGTAAATTAAAACACACGGTTGGCATTTGGCAACCCTGTGGCAACTGGAACGGTGGAGGACGATGACGGAGAATAATGGCGAAAGACGAAGTAGGAGGAAGACAACAAGCTATGTGGGTTGCGTTAGTTCCGTGCAAAGACAAAGGCGGAGGACCGAGGAGAACAAAGAGCTGTAAATATTAATTAAGATAGCATTACACTAATAATACTTAACACTAGCCCATAATCTATACACCATATCCTAACAACGTGATTTTACAAAAATTGTTAGGTTGTTAGGTGGTCAACTACGTAACGCTGGAGAGTGGAGACAGCTCTAGTATCGTACCCCACTGTATGCGAAGTAACGCCAAACATAGCTCGAGTATTATGCTACCCCTCGTATGCGCTTGAGATCCTCTTTCTTCATTTGGGTGTACCCAGTGGGGAAGCCACTTGTAAGGGAGGGTGGGCATTATTTGTTTTTTAAAAAGAAGATATATGTGCATGTAGCGGTTGCCCACCCTAAAAGAATATCGTTGTCTATGGTGGATTGGATTAAAAAAAACTATATATATATATTGTGCCCCCCCCTGAAATAAATTCTTGGCTTCGCTACTGGGTGTACCTATTCTGTCTCACATGATTCAAGCCTGTTAAGTGTTAAGTGACCGTTTTACCACAATAGCTTAAGCTATTGTGTGAGGCCAACTTAATTAGTTTTATATATTCACTAACACACCCCCTCAAGTGAAAGCCCTTTGGGCTTTAAACTTGCACAGACTCACTCTACCTTGTGCTGAATAATAGGTGAGTGGTAGGATTTAAACTCACGACTACTTAGTTATAAAGGCTCTGATACCATGTTAAGTGACCGTTTTACCACAATAACTTAAGCTGTTGTGTGAGACCAACTTAATTAGTTTTATATATTTACTAACAAAGCAATCTATTTTTGTAGAATAGATGGCTTGGATTAAGTAAGACAGAATAGGAACACCCAAATGAAAACAGAGGATCTGTCCTCCTCGTATGCTCACCCCTTCCTCCTCATGGACATGTATCGGTCTATCTCGCATTTTGTTTAAGTGACAACAAAAGGAAAGGTACTTTTGATTAAATTTTATGACATTGATCTGATTAACAATTTAGTAATAATAAAACGAATCGGCCTGGAAGCCAACGAAGAAAAGGGTATATAAATGGAGAAACTTTCGCCCGGATGGTGCCCCGAGGGTATGTTGGTCGTAAAGTAATGACAAATTGTTAACTTACAATAAGAGAAGACACCTCATATGAAGATGGTTTCTTGGAAATAGGATTCGAGTTATCATTATTCAAATATAGGGCAAAAAGCTGTGGAGAGATAATAATGTGTTTTGGTGGATACGAAGCGTACGAGTTCACATGTTCGAGGAGAGAATTGCGGTTGAATGTTTGTCGTCGTCTCCAGGGGTAAAGATGCTTAATCTGCAATGGGTTATAGATTTAGCGACATTTCGTTGGCTTTTTTTGAGATTCTTTCTCTTTTCACCGTTCCATGAATTTTTCCTTTTTTTTTTCTTAAACGATAAACTATGTCAGTGCCGTTTTGTTATCATCTTTTATACATTTTTGGTTAACCATCACACACGATGCATATTTTTTTTAAAAAAATTATTTATATAATTAAAATTTTTAAAATTACAAATATAAATGACCCCCTTTTAAAAAAATTCCTACCTTTAAAATCTCGGCCCCCTTAAAGTTAAGTCTAGCTCCGTCCCTAGATGCATCTCATTAGCTGGAAGAGGATCTCATCCCCTCACAAGCAGCAACACACGCCTCTCTTGGACTCACATTACATCATAGCAGATAAAATCAATCATAACAACAGACCACTTAAGGCACGACATTCTTATAATTTTTAATTTTTATTAAAATTAAATAAAATCAGTTATCTCATATTTGATTCTAGTTGGGTCGGCTGGGCCGACCATACAAGGCCCAACCTCAAGCTTAGGTGTCGACGGTCTGGTCGTAGGAGATAATCTCCCATGCAAACGTAAAGACCTAAACCTAGCAGTAACCCCAGGTATATAAGGTACTATTCCTCCCTGATTCAGATACGACATCACAACCCTAATTTTCCTACTGGTTACAACCGATACCTTCACAGAAAGAATGACTTGAGCGTCAGAGGGGCCTCCCGGGAATCAACCCCCGGCACGCCATTATTTGTTTTTCAGGTATTCCGTAGCCAGAGTCGCACAGATTATGGATCCGAACAACGGCGTTTAACCTCAGCAGAATCAGGCTGAACCATTTGGCGCCCACCGTGGGGCCCGGCGTCAGGGCACCACGTCTAGAACCACACAAATCAGTCAGGTGGCAGCAGCCAACCCTGATATTGCCGCCGTCATGGCACTTGCACTGCAACGGATGGGTTTGCCAGTACCTGTCGTTCTCCCGCCAGCACATCCCGATTCTCACACACAATCTTCATGCCCGAATGATCAACAACAGCCTCAAAACTAAGATCATGATGAACACGCTGAAACTAATTATCATCTCAACTCATAGCATCCCATAGATGCCAATCCTCCTGCTCCGCAACGAACCTCTCTCACCCGAAGGCAGATAGAGGAAGCGGCTGATCTAATGATTCGCCAAATTTTGCAATCTCAACTGGGACAGCAACAAACCCCCGCTCGGCAGCTGGGTGCGATGGCCGATCGTCATCCTGCGGAAGCCCTAGGAAAAATTGTGGCCGATCGAGTCACTCTGGTTAAGAATTCCCGCCCGAGCCGACCGTCCACACAGTATAGCTCTCTTTTCGTCCCGGTGATCCTGGACAAAATTACCGGTCGTGATATTGAGGGCAGGACCGAACGGTCCTATAACTGGCGAAGGCCTTGGAGGCAGAACGGAAACAGGGGCGACCGATGTTACGCGAGGGCACAGTGCGGGACAAGAGATGATAGCAATGTCGAACGACAAGATGCCCGATCGGTTATGGTCTACACTTCATGTTGCTCTAAGCTTCCTGTATTCTCAAAGAAGAAATGTGTGTCAATAGAGGCCAAAGCGATGACACGACGGCATATGAACGATATGGCAAATCGGTTATTGTGGAAGATTCGTCAATTGCTCATACTGAGTCTGGACAATCACGTATGCATAAATATCCAGTTTTGCTTTGTGTCACGGTGGTCTAATAGCACGGAATCAAATGTGAATATATGTTCTTCCCTATATTAGGTGTAACTATTCCCCCTTCTAGTAGTTCATCTGGACAATTCGTCTTCCACACCAAGAGCGGTGACACATTAACTGTTTCCTCTGCAAGTATGGCTATAGCCAAAACGTTATTGAAAGAAGGTGTCCAACGGCCTTCACCTGGTGGGGGAAGTCTTACTGTTTCCAAAGCTTCGTTTGAACATGCCAGGACGCTTCTCGGAAATCCAGACCTCGGGGACTCATTTACTTTTACCGACTCTCATGTCACATGGAATCCGACGAAATAATTATATCATGCATTACATTATTAGACTAAGCTTAAAAGTTGTTTGTTGTTGTATATGTATGAATTTGTTAAACACAGTCATAATTATATAAGTGTTGAAGTTGATTTGTTGTTGTTTACTTGTTTGTTAACTTTCAATGTCATTGCCTTATATGTAAATATATTGTGTAAACGATTGCTTTAAGATTGTTATATTTGTACAGAATTCGATAAATATTGTATTTCATTCATTAATATGGGACCTAAGAGACCACGTGAGGTTATGCGGCCGAGGATTAGAGGGATGTTCGGCGGGCAGCTGTGTCAAGGTGGATCGTCACAGTCTGCGACTCGCACTGACTCACCTCCTCCTCCTACAGATCCTCCCGTTCCAAGTGAGCCATCACTTGCTGCTCCTAATGCCACACCATCCCCCACGCCAACTCATATATCATCCAATACCACACTGGGGGATGGAGGAGATGCCCGCCAGCCTAGACCTGTAGGAGATGATGGGCAAAAGTATATCACTGTTATCAATGACCAGTAAGTATTGCTATAGCATTAAGCACTGTTTGCTGTGGATTAAGCCTTAGGTTTTTCGGTCCATTTGTACACTACAATAACTTCTTGTTTTAGGTTCATACCGTCTGGAATGGCTTCCAGACATATGACTTCCACTTTTAAGGAAAGGATTGAACCCGATGGATATACGTGGAAG
>JANKOD010000009.1:8055208-8068006 GCA_026284645.1 Erythroxylum acuminatum | reverse complement strand
ACAAGATCCTCTATTCAGTTTTATGGTGTCTTATTATGTCCAGTAAATCTCAGCCATTTATTTATGCGAGTCCTGCGTGGGCACCACATAAATAAACGTGGAGCCTGCATAACTGAATGACTGAGATTCACTACACACAATAAGACATATAAAAACTGGACAGAAGATCTAAACTCCCTTTTTAGAGTTGTCTGACCGATTTGTTGCTCAGCGCCAAAGGCGGCCTACCGTTTCCGCGTTTTTCCCGTAGCTGCTCCTTTTATTTTATCTCACCTGTTAGCCTCAACCACAAATTCTGCTCTAGCGTGATCCTATACTTTTCCTATTGCTTTCCAACTTGCATTTTTTTTTCTTTTCTACTTGCCTTTCACATAGACTGTAGTGCCTGGACCTTTTGTACACTACTCCCCCGTCCTGTGTCTTTTGATTTGATTTTTCAAACTTTCTTTTCTTTCGAATTAAAGAGTATCACTTTTCCTTTATTATTATTATCTTTCTTATTATTCCTCTATTGTTAGCCTTATATTGAGTTTATATATTTACCTTTTATTTTACCCTTTGCTGTAGTTGGTCTTATTATTCACGTTATTGGTTCCTATTTCTTTATTTCTTTATTTATTATTATTATTTTCTTGGCTTATTCTATTATTATCTTTTATCCTTATAATGTTATCATTTTACTAGTATTATCCTTGTATTGAGTCGCTTATTAGCTTTAAGTTTCCATTATTATTATTCTTATTACTATTATACTATTAGTGTTTTTTTTAATTTTATTATTAGTATTATTGTTAGTATTAGGAATTATTTTTTTTTATTTTTATTTGCCTGATTTTCCCTGTACCTTGTGTCTCGAATACTTTTACCGGTGCTTTTATTACTGTATAATAACTATTCTCTTACTAGCCTTAGTTGCTTTTTTCTTATTGTTAGTATTATTATTTATTTCTTCTTTATTTGTCTGTATTATTGTTGTCCGTCGAGTATTTTTAGTCTTAGTCTATTAGTTTTAGTCTTAGATTTTTCCATCATCAAGTATTGTATTTATCCTTCCTCACTAATATTACTACTCGGATTTCTATACTTACAATTCTTCTTATAATTATTCTTTTATTGCTATTATTTTTAAATTTATTTCTCTCTATATATATTTACCAATATATATATATACAAGAATACTTGTGGCGTATGCTCTGGTGGATGTGTGATATTACCCTAAGAGATAAGGTGCGAAATGGGGTAGTGAGGATTAGGCTACAGGTGGCTAGTGTAAAAGACAAGTTGCGCGAGAAAAGGCTTCAGTGGTTTGGGCATGTGAGTCGGAGGCCCTGCGATGCTCCGGTTCGACACGGTGAGAGAATTACCCTTACCGACTATAAGAGGAGGAGAGGGAGGCCTTATAAGACTTGGAGGGAGGTGATCAAGCGTGATATGTTTAGAGTTGGCACTCACCGCCGCAGTGGCTCGAATTAGAACAGTCTGGCGCGATAGGGTAAGAGTAAACGATATACCATAGTTTTTTTTTCAGGCCTATGAGGCGATTCATAAGATGGACGTGTCCTCAAGGACGGAGCCACATTGGGGGCAAGTGGGGGTACTTGCCCCCACTGGCTCCAAAAGGTTTTATATAAAAAACATATTATTTTAAGTTTTTGATCTTATAAAAAAAATAAAATTTTGCTTCCATTAAAATTTTGCCCCCACTAAAAACAAAATTTTGTTTCTATTGAAATTTTGCCCCCACTTAAAAAATTTTCTAGATCCGTCACTTAGGTAAACTAAGTTATTTTCTTGGACTTGAGGTTTTTCAAACACATGAAGGCATCTTTGTGGGACAATAGAAATATGCAGCAGATTTACTTCATCAGTTTTGGATGGCGGAATGCAAACCAGTGGCTACTCCAATGAACACTAACGAAAGATTACTAGTGGAAGATGGTACAGGAATGGTGGATGCTAGAAAGTACAGAAGCCTAGTGGGAAAACTGATCTATCTCACTCATACACGTCCTGATCTATCCTATGCAGTAGGATTGATATCAAGGTTCATGCATAGTCCCACAAAGCATCATCTAGGAGCTGCTAAAAGAGTTCTCAGGTATGTTGCAGGAACTTTAAATTACGGAATTTGGTATGAAGGGGGAGGTGAACTCGAGCTAAAGGGATATAGTGATAGCGATTGGGGAGGTTCAGCTGAGGACAGAAAAAGTACAAGCGGTAACTGCTTCTTGCTGGGAGCTGGACCAGTGTCGTGGACTTCAAAGAAACAGGCAACAGTTGCCCTTTCCTCCACAGAAGCAGAGTATGTTGCTGCTTCCACGGCTGCATGTCAAGCTATATGGCTGCGAAGATTATTAGAGGACATGAATCAGGAGCAAGCTGAACCAACAGCAATGTATTGTGACAATGTATCTGCGGTGGCACTTACAAAGAACCCAGTACTGCATGGGAGAACAAAGCACGTTGAAATAAAATACCATCACATAAGGGAGCTAGTAGCAAATGGAGAGATCAACATGGTAACTTGCAGATCAGAAAACCAGCTGGCGGATATCATGACTAAGGCTCTTCCACAAGATAAGTTTGAGAGTCTTCGAACAAGGTTGTCGATAGTAGACTTTGGATCAAGGGGGAGTGTTGGAAATATGATCCAAAGTGAAGGAAGACGTGGTGTTGACCCAGTCTGATTGGTTGAGATTTAGTTGCTGTTTAACGGTTAAGTTTTTAGCTAGTTAGGATACAAGCTTGATCTTAGGAAGATAAGGTTAGTTAGGAGGTTAGAATTTAAAGTTTTGAGTTATCTCGTAAAAGAGTCGTTTGTATCTGTATATAAGACAGACATTTTGCATTCAGTAAAGTAGAACAGTTCTTTGCACAATCTCAGAGTTTTCTCTAGCTACATCATTCCACAACTACATAGGAGGCATCCAAGTGAGACTTCTTTTAACGCAACTGATCAGGATGATGAATATGATGAGGGAAACCACGAAATTCAGCTTGGTCCTCAATGCACCCTCAAAGAGCAGCTTGAAAAGGATAAGGTGACTCGTTTTGCTCCTTCTTCCAGAAATTTTATATTGAAAGGAATGTTTCTTTTTGAAAGGACTTTTGATTAGAGCTTAACTCGTTTGAATTTATGTATATGTGCATGGTGTACATTATTGATTTTAAAAGTTCAGGACGATGAGAGTCTCAGGAAATGGAAGGAACAGCTTCTTGGGTCCGTTGATTTTGAAAATATTGTGGTACATCTCAAGCATCCGTCTGATTAATCTGGCCTTGCAGGTCTCGAGAATTTTCTTTCAATCTTTTTCTGCAATGCTATCATATAGGTTCTCTTCTCATATGAAAAAGTCGCTTCCACCTTTTGATTCATTATTTTGATATTTCGTTTTATCTTGGTCTTAATGGTTGTTTCCATCTCAGACATAAATGTTTGAGTGAGCGATAAGTTGAGGCCCCTGCAGAATTTCAGATACTAATTAGTGTATATATATGTACTGAGGTTTTTTATATGAATGGTGCATACTCAAAAATCAAAAGAATATTCTTCCCAGAAAGAAAAGCCTTGACAATATTCTCATCTTATACCCATCTTGTTTATCGCAGAGACTCTTGATCCAGAAGCGTCTATCATCTCTACTGGTAGACCTGACATTGTACTTTCTATTCCGGAAGATGGAAAACCCAAGGCCCACGGTTCACGTTGAAAGAAGGATTTCAATACAGCTTAAAGTTCTCATTTAAGGTCAGCAACAACATTGTGTCTGGCCGCAGGTACACCAACAACGTCTGGAAAACTGGTGTTAAGGGTAAGCTATTAATTTCCAAATTTAGGCTATTCCGCCTATAGGTTTAACTCAAGAATATATCTTATTTCAGTTGACAATACAAAAGAGATGATTGGAACTTTCAGTCCTGAACCAGAGCCTTAGACACATGTAATGCCTGAAGAGCTCACTCCATCTGGTCTCTTTGCTAGAGGATCTTATACAGCAAAAACTAGGGTTTGTTTCTTTTTTTTCTCTATTCTGTATCGTAACCTTTAATTTAGTTCTACTCTTTGATTTTGATTTTGATTATAGTTTGGTTTTTGCGGATTTTAAGATATGCAGAAAGACTATGATGGATGGATTTAGCTTTACTTTTGCATCAAATTTATGCTTTGAGGCGTGATTGTCCATACCAATCTATATAATTTTTCTCTCTTACATAATCTTGTATAGCAGGTGCCTACAAGGTGCTTCATCTTACCTTGTCACTAATATTAACGTTACCATGTGATGTGATTGATACATACATGCGACTCTGGCATGCTACACATAGTTCCATCTACCATTTGTATTCATAATAGCAAGATTTCTTTCATAAAGCTTCTGCAACATTATTTTTCACATATATTTTAATCTTCATTCCTTGATCCAAAATTTGTTGTTTCATCTAAATCAATCTGATATCTTACGATTCTCCTGTGGCTTCCTCAGTTTGCTGATGATGATAACAAGTGCCATTTGGAGATCAACTACACTTTTGACATTCGTAAGAAATGGGCGGCCACTTGAGTGGAATTCTCAGGAAGGAAAATTCTAATCCTCTACCCCACATATTTAAGCCATGTTAGAAGACAAACTCATGTAGAACTCTTCTGGGTTCCTGTCCTGTAGATACGACAAATGAGTTGTATTACTTAGGCTTATCATTTTGTTAGCTGTCAAAGTTCATTAATTATAGATGAGTTAGTGTGGCTGTTGTTAGCTGTCAAAGTTGGTGAATAAACTGACTTTCGTTCCTATAAAAAGATCCTTGTATTTGTAATGCATGCATGAAAGAAAAACAGAGAAATATTGAATAGAAGCCCATATAGCAGCAGCTAGAGTGTAACGTTGTTTTATTATATATCGATATATTGTTGTTTGATATATTGTTGTGAGTCTGCTATGTTTCCAACAAGTGATATCAGAGCTCGATTCATGACTATGTTTTAAGGATGTGAAAAATGGCTATTATGATTCAGCCATAAATTCCAAAATTAACTAAGACAAATTATGAAAATTGGAGTATCTAAATAAAGGTGCTGCTCGGATCATAAGATTTGTGGGTGATATGTGCCTAATTGATTGTTAATTAATTATTTCAAAACATTTAGGAATTAATGACATGAAATTTTTTAAGATAATCACTTTGATTCATATGTGATTTTAGTCACAATTAGGAAGCAAATAAGATAAAGTGAGTCGAAAGCACGATATTTAGGCCATTTTCTGAAGATTAATTTTCACCTATCTTCATGAGACAAGAATGAGGAAGATTAAAACAAGAAGAAGACAAGAAATTACCAAAAAAGATGAAGAATGAAGAGCATAAAGACCACACACAACTTGCTGGAATTTTGTCACAGTTGTGAGTGAATTACAGCGGCCATGGATTATAAGATGAAGACACCGCATACTACCCAAGGACCCAGCTGTCACATTCAATAAAGCCTAGCATTTATAAAGAAGACATATGCGAAGAGGGGCTAGAAAAGTGCTCATGACCATGCAGGAATTGTTGCACAGCTGTGAGTTGTGCATGGACTTGTATGGTACTTCACATGTTGAACATGTTGGAGTAATAACGTGGAGGCTGGATGATGGACAACAACTACACTTGAATGATTTATGGGAATTAAAAAAGTAAAATGTGAACTAAAAAAGAATGGAGGGTTGGAAAGCTTCTCACGGCCGTAAGAAGCTACTCACAAGTGTGACAAATATGTCACACCTATGAGACTCTCTCATGAGAAATTACCACATCATCTAGGTTTTTAGTATAAAGCAAGACGAGGTGTGACGGCTGAAAATATGAAAATTGAGGTGGGTTTCGGTCGACAGAAAAGAAGAGAGGTCTTTCGGCTAGGTTGAATCATGAGGGACCTTTGGGAGCTTCGGGAGAGCACAAAGAGGGAGGTAAGCTCTCCACCATGAGAAGACCCATAGAGGGGTAGCTTCCTGACATCGATTCAGAAGCGATATCAACTCCGACAAGCTCGTTAAGCATTCCTTCCTTGTATTTATTGTTTCTTTCTCTCTTTAGAAATTATTTAAGTTATCCTATGTGTATGGATTTAGGTATTGTGAAAAAATGTTTTTAATGTGTTCATTAGATTGCTTATTTACAAACCCATTGCTAGAATTTTGATATAATCCGTAATTGTTATGTTTGAAATTCATGTGTAGCGACTAATGATTCGTCTCGTTAGGGATAACAAAACTTAGGTTAAATAACACATCATATGTGGTTGTTACCTTGATTAATTGATTTTCCTAATTCATAATGCTACTACCCAATTAAATTTAGAGATCGTATCTTAGGTTATTAGGTGGTGACCATGCGTCGTTACGCTAGTCAAAATAAAAACTAGACTACTAATATAGTAGTGGTGAGTCTAGGTCGATCTCACAGAGAGTATGTGCAAAGTTTATGAATGAAATTAATCGATGTTTAGGAAGGGGGTTTGGATTTTGGATTAAGAAAATAAAATAAAACTAACATAATGAAAACAAATTAAAGAAAACATGAGGAAAAAATGATAAAAGTGGGGAATTCGGTAGGGACACGGTTCTTTGGTTTAATCTCGACCTACACCGTAATTAAGCATATTTCATTCATTTGTTGTTCTTAAACCTCTCACAACAACAATTAATCGTGAGTTAATAATTAACCTGAGTTTTCCCTTAGATAGTGCTTAATCAAGATACAATCGTTAATTAAACCTAGCCACAGAATAACCTAGGATACGATCTCTAGATTTAATTAGGCAATAGCATTATAAATTAGGCAAACCGATTAATCGAGATAACAACCACATGCGATGCATCATTTGGCCTAGGTAATGTTATCCCTAATGATTATGAATCATTAGTCGCAATACATGAATTTCAACATAACAATTACGGATTATATCAAAATTCTAGCATTGGGTTTGTAATTAAACGATTCAATGAACGCATTAAAATCATCTTTTCAAAATATCCAATGGGTTCATACACAAATACATTATTTGAAATGTTTGTAGTTCGTGATGTTCTTGGTTAAATATGATATATAATGTAATCAGGTAATCAATACTGAATATTGTGATATATGGGATTTGATTCTGAATGATGTGATATACAAAGTTGGATAATATGAAATACTTGTGAATTTGGTTAAATACTTGTGATATTTGTGTTTTGTTTTGCTCACTAAGCACATTAATGATGGTTCACTCACTGAGTTCGCAAAACTCATCAAAATTACAAATGTTGATTTTTAGGTTCAAAGGAGATCTAGCTAGTCTAGTTGAAGTAACTTCTTCATTTGGACATAAGTCAGTGTTAGGATTAGTTGTACGTGCAAATGTCTTAGTTATGTTGTATTAAGAATTGTATCTCTCAACTACTGTATAATGTACATAAGAATTTTAGAAATGAAATGACATTCAAGACTGTATATGTTTATAAAAGAAATGGGACAAAATGATTGTGACTAAATATGATTGTGAATGAAATGATTCAAAATAAAGATTTGAAATGCTTTTGATATGTGATGTCTTAAAAATTTGGAAATGCGACCATCTTAACATGCCCATTTGTAGAGTATGTTCCCGAATATCCTTCGATATGTCGGGCATATGCTCTATGGGAGTGGTATGTTTCATTTTGGCTAATTGGGACACCTACTTTTCCAGATTTTGGATAGTAGCCCACATTTCCTATTGAAAAGTTTGAGTGTTAGTAGCCAGACTTTTCACAATATCTTCTAAAGACATATCTAGTTTAGAAGATGATGCTTGAGGTGGTGGAATTGGCATTCTCATTTGAGGTGGATGTGGCTAAAATCTAGGTGGCTTATTGCCATAACTAAAATTAGTGTGATCTTGCCAGCCTGGACTGTAGTGATTTGAGTAGGGATCATATCTCCTTTGCGGTGGTCCTGGAAATCCTCCGACCGCATTTACTTGCTCATTAGGGTCTTCTTGCAGAGTTGGACACATTTTTGTTGCATAACCTGTTATGGAGCAAATACCACATGTTTTGACCTGTTGAATTTGTCCTACAACCACATTTTCCACCAAAGAAGTCAGAGCATCTAATATTTGATACACTAACCTCATTAACCCTTTATGGGGGGTTATCCTGTCGAGTCCCGAACTGTTGTGCATTAGTGGCCATTCTAGAGATCAAACTCATTGCTTCATTTATGGTTTTGTTCACCAATGCTTCCCCACTTGTAGCATCAATCATATTCCGATCCACTGGTAGCAAACCTTCATAGAACAAATTGGTTCTAGTTATTAAGAATAGATCTATAATAACCAATCTTCCCTTATCTTGTATGAAAATCACAAACATATCGAATAATCACTCCCTAATCGAAAGACAACCCTAGAAGCAGCTCGTAGGATTTAGCGTTTTGACAGCCTTAAAATCTAAAATGACCCAATTCTAACCAACAAACTCAATAGATGGTTAGCTTAAACAAGAACTCAATAGATGGTTTATTCAATTAGATTAATTACTTCCACGAAATACATTAAACTTCTTAATGAGGAAATAAAATTATATCAATTGCCATTTATTAAAATCAACAAATAATTACAAAATAGTTGTTTTAATTGGCAATAGATTATTTCACGATTATTAAATATATGTATTTATTCAATAAAACCTAAAAACTATCATAAAATCACTAAATTCCGGAAATAATTAAATATCCATGCACAATTGAATTCAAATAAACCTATTCAATCTCACAATCGATTTAGAATCAAGGTTTCAATATAAGCTTCTAACTAGAATTTAAAAAAATTGGTTACAAGCCATAGAAAAGAAAGACCACATGAATATTATTGAGAAGTAAATTATCTTAATGAAGAAGATTAGAGCAAGACAAACATTAAAGAGCTCCCCGATGAAAAACCCTCCTACTTTCTCTCCCTTAAGAGCAAAAAGTGGAACCCAGAATAGATGTCTCCCAGTCCAGCTCCAGTTGTCACCTTTTTTCTTTGGAAAGCCACTACTTACTGCCTAAACAATAGACATCCTATTCTTTCTAGAAAGTTTTCAGCCATGAATTATGAGAATCTGAATTGAATCGCACTATTTTGGTTCTCATACCTAAGCTTCCTACTCCTATGTCGATCACTCAATTCAGGCCAATTGTATTGTGTTCAATGATTGATAAGGCTATTACTAAGAATATCGTGAACCAAATTAAACCACATCTAGATGAACTTGTAGCTCCTAATCAATGTAGCTTTGTTCCAAGGCGATTGATTACTGACAATATTATTATTGCCTAAGAGGTCATCCATACCATGAAACGGAAATATGAAAAAAGGGTATTCTAGCTATTAAGGTTGACCTTGAAAAAGCTTACGATCAACTTTCTTGGGATTTTATCAAAGATACTCTTATCGATCTTGGGATTCTTGAATCTTTGATAAAACTTATTATGAATGTGTTTCATCAGTATCTATGCATGTGAGTTGGAACGGAGACCTCATTGAAGCGTTTACTCCCTCCAGAGGTATTTGACATGACGACCCATTATCACCTTATCTCTTCGTACTTTGTATGGAACGACTAGGTCACTTAATAAGTCATTCCGTGTCTCAAGGACAATGGAAGCCTATTAAACGCGGTAGACAGGGTCCGGCCCTATCTCACTTATTTTTTGCAGATGATCTCATTTTGTTCTTAGAGGCCTCAATTAACCAAGTGCATGTGATTCGGGACACATTGACCACTTTTTGTGCAGCCTCAGGTCAACAGGTTAGTCAAGACAAAACTCGGTGTTTTTACTCCAAGAATGTACATCATTCTGTGGCGCAATACTTAAGTCGAGAATTGGGGTTTAAGTAGACAAACAACCTTGGCCATTACCTTGGAGTTCCCCTATTATTGGAGAGTTAGTAAATGAACATACCAACATGTTCTTGATAAGGTGCAACAACGTCTTTCAGGATGGATGTCAACCCTTTTGTCGTTTACAGGACAAATCACCTTGACTCAATCTGTTATATTTGTTCATCCCATCTACATAATACAGACGACCCGTCTGCCTAAAAGTCTTTGCGATGGGTTAGAAAAATTAATGTGACAGTTTTTATTGAGCTCGTATAATGAAGTAGGAAGATTAACCTAGTAAATTGGGATAGAGTTTGTAGACCTAAAGAGATGGGGGATCTCGGCATCTGCAAAATTCGAGAAACCAATGACGCCTTAATAGCCAAATTAGGGTGGTCTTTGGTTTCTAAGCCTAAATCGCTATGGGTGCAAGTTCTATCTGCTAAGTATAATTTTGATGGCAACAATATCCCCACTTCTCTAAATGCTACGGGAGGTTCAATGGTGTGGAAGAGTATAAAAGCTACTTGGCACCATGTTCTTAAAGGCCTAAAATGGGTGATCTGTGATGGCTTCAGGAATCGATTTTGGCTAGACCCTTGGATGAGGACTTAGGACCTCTTAGTTCCCATGCAAATACTTCGATTCCACAATCAGCTATTGATCTCCAAGTTCAACACTTTGTGTATTATATAATACAGGTTCTTGGAAGTGGGATGCGTTCCAATCTCTGCTCCCTCATTCGATCTACATATACATATTGGGTATTTTGCCTCCTCAGCCCTACTTAGGCCCAGATAAGCTAATCTGGGAAATTTCAGACACTGGTTAGTTCATTACTGCATCGACCTATTCCATGGTCATGGACTACGCGGACAATTATTCTGAAGGATTTTGGAGGACAGTCTAGCATTGGAATGTCCCATAACGAATTCGCACATTCCTTTGGCTCCTCGCGTAAGATCGATTACTTTCTAATCAACAACGAGTTTGCAAACAATTAACTACCGAGGATGCATGCTATCATTGTCGAGTAGAAGAATCCCAACGCATGTACTTTGTGGCGAGTGTTCCCCCCACAAGTAGTCTCCACTTATTTTTTTACTTTGAACTCTCAAGAATGGTTAGCTATGAATCTCCAAAAGCATAGGTTGGTGTTTGGCTTTGACTGGTCCATTATATTTGGTGTTGCCTATTGGTTCCTATGGTCCTGGCGAAACATGACCATCTTTGATGAACACTTCTCTAGGCCAGAATCTCCTGCATGTTATGTACTGGAGTATGTTCATCGGATTCACAAGGCTTCGGTCTGGTAAGGTAGAGCTAATATTGGCCACATACCTCGAACTGAATAACTTAGAGGCTGGTGTAAACCCCCGCACAGGTGGGTCAGGCTAAATACGAATGGAGTGTGCAAAAGAATGTCCTCTTCAACATCAGTAGGTGGACTCACTCGTGATAGCACAGGCACTTGGCTTGGCGATTTTGTTCAGAATATTGGCTGGTGCTCCCCTATCTCTGCGGAACTTTGGGGAGTTTTCTCTGGAGTCAAGCTTGCTTGGGATCTTGGTTATCATCGAGTTGAATTAAAGGTGGATTCTCTAGCGGTGACCACTATTCTTTTTGGACCCTAATTTTTTATTATTGATTTATTTGTTTCATTATTTTTGGAATTGAGCCCATTAATTTGGTGAGTATAAGTTAAAATTAGAAATTTAATGGAAAGATTAGAATTAAGTTAGAATTAATATGGAAATGTTAGAATTAAATTAGAGGATGGTATGGTGTTTGAGAAAATTAAAGGAGTTAGTAGATGGGTTAATGGAATTAAAATGTTAAGGTTAAAAGAATGTTCAAGGGTATTTTTGGCAAGATACTTAAGGATGAAAGACCATAAGCTTATAAGGAAGGGCAAAATGGACTTTTTACACTCATTAAGGGTGAAGTGGGAAGAATAAGTGTTGTTTTGTTCCTAAAGAAGAGAAAAACGTGAATTTAGAGAGAAGCTAAGAGAAGAGAGAAAAAAAACGTAGAGAAAGAAGAGAAGAAGAAGAAAATCGTGGAAGCTTGGAAGAAGAAGAAAAAGAAGAGGAAACCAACTTGCTAGACGTAAGTTTTCATCTTTCTTCTTGCTGCGTTTAAAAAGGAATTAAATAGAGACTAAGGTTTGTGTTGGGAATGAAGGAAGAAAGAAGAGGAAGATGAAACCGTGTTGACTTTGGATTTCTAAGCTAAGAATTTGGTTTTTCTAGCCTAGATGGACTATGGGTAGGTTAGGTTTAAATTCAATTTTAGCATTTTGATTTTTGAAGTTTTATGAATTTTCATTTGAATATGGATTAAATAGAAATTGGTTTATTTGAAGGGAATAAAGAAAACCTTACTCAAGAGTAAGAGGAAAAACAATCTTGAGCTTGGATTTTCAGCAAAATTAGGTGGGTAATGTATTTATAGTTTTGGGTGATTGAGCAAATTCTTGCCTATATGTGTGTATGTGTTGAATGCATACATTTTAATTGATGTTGTGGGGATTTGATAATGCATGATGATTTGATTTTGTTATGCCTAGAAAAAAGGTTATAACATTTTGTATATAAAAAAAAGTAAAAGCATAAAAGTATGAGCATTTGATAAAATGATTTTTGAGCATGATTATGTGCTTCTGTTTAGGCGAGAGTGGAACTATTCTGTTAGTCATGTGCACGTCGACAGGAGCCTTCTCCCGGCTGCCCGCTTGTGGCATATGAGCTCCAAAAAATGGACTCATTCTGTTCATGGGGTAAACTTCGATTTCTCCATTCGGTTTGCATGGAACCCTTAGCCAATTGTTTGTGCATTGCATAATTGAATTGCCAAGTATGAAGCATTTGAGTGTTATGTGTTATGAGTTTTGAGCTAAATTGATAAATGTTTAAATTATTGGATT
>JANKOD010000009.1:8015323-8035918 GCA_026284645.1 Erythroxylum acuminatum | reverse complement strand
TAAAGTCTTGTGCTTTCTTTTACTTGTAATAGCGATGTTAGGGAAATTATTCAAAAGTGTTAGTTAAATCTTTGAGCCTATTTTATATCTTATGTAATCGCCAACTTAAGATTCTGTAATTAATTTGGTCTAACTATGGGATCGTCAGTATATTAATATTGAATAACATGTTTCTCAGTTACAAGAAATTAATCAGAAGTAGTAATTAAATCTTTGAACTTATATCTTCGCTAACTTATGATTTTGTAATTAATTTAGTAAAAAGTTGGGGTTATTAAGTTTATTTGTTTTTCTACTATGTTATTTCATTTTAGTTTGATCATTAAAAATTGTGATTTAAGATTCTAAGACTTGGTAGTCGATCAATACTCTAGTTTGGTTAACCAATATCCTCAAAATAATGAAGTTGGTTCACTTATTAGAGTTTGTTCCCTATTTTGGCACATGTCTGGTCGCTCAACTAGTCAAACCGATCGACCAATATCTCTAGTGGTGGACCAATATTCCCGACCCTAGGATTTTTTTTCTCTCTCGAAAGTTTGGAGAGAGATTGGTTGCATATACAAACGCTTTGTAAAATTGCTATCTTTTGATGCTAATGGATTATGATTTCATTTTTTTGCCCATGATTCTCAAAGTTACATAAGGGGAAAATTCATGTACTGACTTTAGGAAAATATCTGGGTTGATTTGAGCTGATTTAGGTAAAGCTGTCTTCTATAAAGTTGTAGGTTTTTCTTTTATCTTTCCAACGGTATATAGTATGAAATTTTTGGACATCTAAGTCGAAAGTTATAGTCCTTATAAGGGAAGATGTTCAAGAGTGAAGTTGCATCTTCTGTGTTTTGCTTCTTCTGCCTTTTTACTTCTTCTATGCTGACGTCATCTTCTTCTGTGTTTTGCTTCTTCTGCCTTTTTTCTTCTTTTTTGCTTCTTCTTCCCTTTTGCTTCTTTTGTGCTGACATCATCTTCTTCTGTGTTTTGCTTCTTTTGCATTTTTGCTTCTCCTATGCTGACGTCATCATCTTCTGTGTGTTGCTTCTTCTGCCTTTTTGCTTCTTCTATGTTGACGTCATCTTCTTCTGTGTTTTGCTTCTTCTGCCTTTTTGCTTCTTCTGTGTTGATCTCATCTTCTTCTGTGTTTTGCTTCTTCTACCTTTTTGCTTCTTCTGTGCTGACGTCATCTTCTTTTGTGTTTTGCTTCTTCTACCTTTTTGCTTCTTCTGTGCTGACGTCATCTTCTTCTGTGTTTTGCTTCTTCTGTGCTGACGTCATCTTCTTTTGTGTTTTGCTTCTTTTGCCTTTTTGCTTCTTTTGCCTTTTTTCTTCTTCTGTGTTGACGTCATCTTCTTCTGTGTTTTGCTTCTTCTGCCTTTTTGTTTCTTCTGTGCTGACATCATCTTCTTCCGTGTTTTGCTATCTTCTGTCTTTTTGCTTCTTCTGTCTTTCCGCTTCTTCTGTGTTTTGCTTCTTCTATCATTTTTTTGCTTCTTCTGCTTTTTGCTATCTTCTGGTTTATTTTTGACCCTTCAGATTTAAAACCTTGCTTTAAACAATAGTTTTAAAACCTTCCTCTAACCTAGATTTAAACCAAAGTCTAACCTGATTCCTGATCTTAAGGATATTCTTCATTGTCCAAGAGGTGTCATTATTACCTACATATAACCAAAAGTAACATTATTCAACATAATGGAAATAAATCCACTTCACCCATAGGGACTCCTTATCTGTTAGTATTATCCTTATCTTTTTAACTAGCATGGTCTTGTTGTTGTGCCTTCGTGAAGTAATCCCAATTTCACCTTCATTCTTTTGTAAGCACAAATCCTTTTATAAAACCTTACAATATATGAAGAATTGGAAGGACCAGCTAGCCTAAGGGAAAGTTTTTATACTTTTCTCTATGGTTTATATTATAGCTAAAGCAAGAGATATTGAATTGAGCAATGGACATATATGGAGCTCAACATAACATTAATTTATTGAACTCTTCCTACAAAGGATAGGGAAGTATTACAATTATTAATCTTTTTTTCACCTTAGTTATCAATGGAAAAAAAATTCCACATATATAGGTATTTTATAGGATATTAGGATCCCCAAATATGTAAAAGTTAGTTTCATTTCCTTCAAACTAAATAGTTGCAAACTAGCTTGATAAATGAGAATTCGAGGTAGAAATAAAATAAAAATTCATGTCTTTGTTCATTGTTAATCATGAAATACTTATAAACATTTTTATAGCATTGACTAAAGCTTTGAAAGAGTGAGTATCCACACCTAAAAAGAGTAACAATTCATTCGCAAAGGCTAGGCTATAAATCTCCAACCTTTTACATTTTTATGGTATTTAAAGGCCCTTTCCATCTTGATGTAATGTTTGATCAACCTAGATAATACCTCCATGGCTAGTGCAAATAGGTAAGAGGAAAGGGGTCTCCTTGTATGATACCCCAATCCCCTTTTATTAGGTTAGTGGGCATTACGGTTACCAAAATACTAAAAGAGGGAGCTAGCCCTTTAAGGAATTTGGAAGGAAAACCAAAAGCTTTGAGAGCATGAGTAGTAAAGGACTAATTGAGAGTATTAAAAGCCTTTTTGAAATCTACTTTGATTGCACATTATTTAATGTTTTTTTTTCAATTTTGTAGTTCTTTAATAGCTCTTCCATAAGTGGGATGCTATCACCTACAGTTGTCCCTTCTATATAGGCTGCCTGAGCTTCCTTGATGATGAGTTTTATTGCTTACTTCAACCTATTAGACAATAGCTTCTATATGATCTTATAGATAAATTTGCAAAAATTGATTGGTCTATACTCCGTGAGATGGAGGGGATATGGAATTTTAGTATAAGACATATAAATGTCCTAGTTACCTCTTTAAAATGAAACCCCTTAAGAAGAAAACCTTATTTAACCCATTTAATCTTGGTGATTTGTTGGGTTTAAGGCTGAAGACCACTCTCTGATATCTTTTGGAGCGAAAGGAAAATCTATAAAACCTGCACATTCATCAGAGATTTTTTTCATGGATAAAAGAATTGAGTAAGTAATTGGAAGAAGTGAAATTCTCCTTGGAACTTAAGATTCTATTGAAGTAATCATGGGCTTCCCTTTAGAGATTTCCTTAATTAGTGAGAATAGTACCATCCTCCAGGTTTAATCAACTGATTCTATTTGTATTTTTTCTTATCAAGATAGATTTGTGAAAGAAAGAAGTTTTCTTATCCCTTTCCAACATCTATTAAACTCTAGATCTTTATTAAGGAGTGAGTAGTGAGCCTCAACTACCTTTAGATAAGAACTAAATGCCTACTTTCATATTTAGAGAGCTTGATTAGTAGGGTCAGAATATAAAAATTATTGGTTTCTTTGAAGCTTAGCCATCGAATCCTTCATCATGGCATTGATGTTGCTATATCTAGTCCTATTTAGTGTTACCTCCTAAGTAGCACTTAGTTAACATCATTATACCTCTTATGCTCAAGGTAGTATATAAAAATTAGGTTGTAGTTGTCTCACCGTTGGTTCCATAACCTCCAAATAAGCTACATGTTGTTGCTTAGTGCCACATTTTTCTTTTTGTTTACTACCTTGAACTTGCAAAAGTTTCGACGGACCTTTAAAGGTAGAGTCTTGTAAAACATTTGAAAAAGAATCATTATATGGCTCACTAGATTAATTATCATCATAAAGGTCAAGGTCAAGATTCATGGCATTAGACATTTAGAATTCAACCTCTTCATCTCCTACCTTCAATATTAACTTGCCTTCACCAACTTTGATAATTGACTTAGAAGTCATCAAAACTAGTCGCCCAAGGACTAGAGATACCTCCACATCTTCCTCTATGTCAAGAATCATAAAATCTACTAGGAACATAAACCTGTTAACCTTAAAAAGAATATCCTCTATAACTCCTTTAGGATATTTTACTGATCTGTCTAATAGTTACACACTTATCCTAGTAGGTTTTAATTCATCTAATCTCAGTTTTGCAAATAATGAATAAGGCATCATATTAATTCCAACCCCTTGGTCGGCTAAAGCCTTATCTATTTTTAAACTACCAATTTCACAAGAGATATTAAAACCCCCTAGATCTATGAACCTCTCTAGTAGCTTGCTTTTCAGAATTTTTGAGCACCTTCTACTTCGTGCTACAATTTAGATCTCCTCTAAATTTACCTTAATTGATAATAGCTCCTTCAAAAATTATATATTTTGCAGGCTTCAACAAGGGGTAAGTTAACTTGAAGTTTTTTAAACATTTCAAGAACTTATCAAACTGTGCACTCGTTCAATCTTTCTTAACTTTAGCAGGATAAGGGATGACAGGTCAGTATTCCTTTACTTTTCTAAGGTGGCCTTCACCTTTTGCTTTTACTTGACTCTTAGTAGTCTTCTTCTTCTGCTGAAAGCTCTTTTCCAATCCTAAGGTGATTGCCATTGCACATTCTTTAAGATTTGTTTCAGTTATACTAGGAAAAATCCCATGTGGTCTTTCAGACACTAATTTTACAATTTGCTCGATCTGAACCTCCAAGTTACGAATAGAAGCCTTCGTTCGCTTGATGTTTTACATCAGAATCTTGAGAAATTTTTATTATCTTCTCTTTTAGATAGATTTTTAGTTTGAGGAGGTTGTTGCTAAAATCCTAAAAGAGGGATATTCCTTTATTGCCCTTGATTCCCCCAAGAGAAATTGGGGTGATTCCTTTATCTTGAATTGTAGGTATTGTTATATAGATTGTTTTAGGTCTAGGAGCATTCTCTATGTAATCCACATCTTCGGGCTGTGTTGTTTGAGAGTTTTCATCTAAATGTTCCAACCTACACACCTCACATTTCATAACTTGCCACTGTGGATTCTTCATCAATCTATCATTTTCTACTCAAAGCTTCCACTTGATTCACCAATTGCACCATTGCATCCACTTCATATACTCCCGTTGTCTTATTAGTTCTTGCTCTAAATGAGCACCATTAATAATTGTTCATTGCCATATCCTCAATAAGGTCGTGGGCTACTTCTGGTGTCTTATTAGTTAAAGTACCCTAGCCGCTACATCTGTTGACTACCTTGTATTCTGATTTAGCTCATTATAAAAGGTTTAAACCTGCATCCAGAGTGGTAGTTAATAATGTGGGCATTTTCTTAACATCTCCTTGAACCTCTCCCATGTATCATACAGCGCTTCTGAATCAACCTGGGAGTAGGAGGAGATATCATTCCTTAACTTTGTAGTCTTCGATGATGGGAAGTACTTTAATAAAAATTTCTCTACCACTTGATCACATATAGTAAGTGATGCTCTTGTCATTGAGTTCAACCATTTCTTCGACTTTCCCTTTAAAGAAAACAAGAATAATCATAATATTATCACATCATCATTGGCTCTATTGATCTTGAAAGTGTCGCAAATCTCCAAAAATTTAAGATATGTGCATTTAGATCTTCTTCTCATAGTCTATCAAATTGGACAAATTGTTGCACACCTGAATAACACTGGGCTTAATCTCAAAGTTTTTGGCATTCACAGTCCGTCTGACAATGCTGGAATTTGGTCCTGTCAAGTTTGATCTAGTGTAATTGAAAATCGTCTTTAGTTGGTCTGCCATGATTCGTAATTCTTTAGTATCAATTTGATCTCCCAAGTCCTCTATTTCTCAATCTAACTTGAACTCTCTCAGTTGTGTTCTTCCGAGATTGTTGGATCACTTAGGGGCATAAACTAACCAAAGAATCAATATCTGTGAGAATAAGAAAATTCAAAGAGTCAATACAATCAAAAAATAAATTCGAAAAAAATAAAATAAACTAAAGTAAAAATGGCTAAATTAATAAAAGCTAGGCTTTCCTAATATTACTAATCCCAAGCAATAATGTCAAAAACTTGATTGACTATTTATTAAGCTTATAATAATTTATTAATTTTAAACCAAATGTGGACGATGTAGCTATAGCAAGCATAGATAGGTCAGTTGATCCCACGAGGATTGTAAGTACTAGTATTAACCTTTTTCTTATTATCTAACTATTGAATCAGATTGTGAAATTAATTAAAAATCAAAATAAATAAACTAAACAAAGATTGAAATAATAATGAACATAGGAAAAAGAAAATACTACGAAAAATTGATATTAAACAAATAGTACCTAGGTGATGAATCCCCCTAAGAATTATTAAATATTAACCCTTTATCATGTAATTGTATTGTTGATTATTGGACAGTGGAATTCTTATCTTATGTTAACATCTTTTTCAAGACTATTAGCAACTAACCTCTCAGTTGATTAACTGAAATCTCTTTCGAGCTAAAGACCTGAAAGTTGCATTAATGATTCATGAATTTCACTATTAGGTTTGACCCTAATCTAGAGGATTTATATCAACCTATCTCTAGGTTTGCATGCAACTCCTTCTAATTATAGTAGATCTATTCATACAAAAGGATCTCTCAATCTCTATCATATAAAATCAAATCATGAACTAATATTCTAGATATATTAGAACACTATTATAACTAATTAAATCTCAATAAATCAATTAATAAATTGCATTAATAAAAGGTCAAATCATATTGCTAACAAAACTTAGGGTTCATCACACCTAGGCACTAAACAAATTAGTTCCTACTCATAGAAAACAAAACCAATAACAAATATTTAGAAAAATAACTAGAAAATAAAGAATTCATATTTTAAATCTCCTTTTTTTTCTTCAAGGAATCTTTTTGCAATTTGGATTGAATGAAGCCCTATATTAGACCTTATGATGTAATCTTTCAGATTCAAAATTGTCTCTTCTTTATGTTTCTTAAAACAAAAAAATGTTCTAAACCTCATCTCCTCCTTATTTTCTTCCATTCATAACCTTTTATAGTAAAAACTAGATTTCTATGGATATACATCGTCACCTATATAGTCGTATAGGAGACCGTGTATCTCTAAAAATACCTGAATTTATGATTTTACACGGGTATAGAAACTTACATAGGTAATATATACCACTGTGTATATCAACATACACAGGCACATAACCAGTAACGATATTCTTCAGTTCTCAACATGTTTATAAAGACTTACACAGTGACTGTACATGGTAGTATAGGTCCTCACTTACTTTAAATATTTGTTTCATGTCACAATTTAATCCAAATTCTTCTCCTTTTAACTCAAAAAGGCAATTATCACCTACAAATACACTTGAAGTGAATTAAGTGCCACAAATACTAGAAACTATTAATTAACAAGCAAAAGACATTAAATATAGGTATATAAATATAGTCAAATAATCATTTATCAATATTACTATGTTTTGATACTACTTATGATGTATTCTACTCAAGGAAAGCTCAATCAATAGTTGTCGGATACAACATGAATTGTATAAAGATACTTGAGTGACGAATATAAGATTGATCACCTTAAAATAATTAAGGAGAATGTTATATTATTTCTGACTAGTATTGATTTTAAAAAATCCTTGGCCAAGGTAAAATGACACTTTGTAAAATAGTTTACAAATATTATTAAGAGAACCTATTGCTAACGGTGGAGAACTAATAAAATTAGACTCAAATAGAATATAATGCTCTATATCTAATCAGAATATTATATTATGAAATGATTGAATTATACAAAAAATTATGTATGGAAAAGTTAGTTAAAACTATATTAATATTCTTAAACATTTAGGTAGTCATGATGAGTTATTAGATGTCAATGTTGATATATGGATATAAATTATTTAATTAAAAAATTAAAGATTAATTAAATAAGTTTAATTTATCTAATCCTAAGTATGATTTAGAGATATGATTTATTTCTACCACCAATATATTTATGAACCTAATGTGTCACACACAAAGAACAAGGTGAAAGAGAAATAAAGTGTTTTAATCAAATTGAACTTGATTGTAAAGTTTGAAAAACTCTAGGATTAAATATAAGATATTTAATAATAAGAATTAATATGAGATACTGAATCTTATTTAGGCATAATTGATATTTAATTAGGATTATTTGTAATTCTATAATTCTAATTAAAGTTTAATTGAAATTAGAATTTAATTTCAATTAAATTATTAAAATGTGCAAAACATATTAAAAATAGGCTTAAGCTCTAATGGAGCAAACATTTCTTGCTTAATCCTTTCTGTAAGAGTTACAAAGTTCTTTCAATATGTTCTATAGATACCGTTAGAAGCCAGATACTTGTGCGGCTACAGTGATAAAGATGGATCGATTTTGGAAACAGTTCGAGGGATGCAACATAAATATGATCATGCTTTAAAATAAGATACGAACTAAGATTCATGCATTTATTATGATTTAGTTGTTAATTATTTTTATATAATTAAAGTGATCTTAGTTTTCAAGAAATGAAAATACAAAAAAAGTTTCGTAATTATTCGACTGTAGTCAGGATCAGTTCCTATCCTGGTTTGCCAACAACTATTTCATATTGTTCATGACTTTGATGATTATCATGGAATTGATAATATTTATTAGCTATATATAGTGAATTTTATAACAAAATGTATGAAAATAATTTCTTTTGTTTAAGGAGTGTCAAATTTTTTCACATTTAAAATTTATCATACTTAACATAACAAATTTAATAGGAAAGAAACATGATTGAGGGGGATTATAGAAAATTATAAAATTAGTTTAGAAAATTTTAAATGACAAAAGGTTTTAAGGAAAAGAAATAAACTATAATGAAGATTGATGTTTTAATATTTAAAGGTAAAATACTAATCTTTTTTCAATTTAATTTCAAGTATGATAATAAATGGGAAGTAACTTTCAATGTTAAAATTAGAAAATTAGTTAGAGTGATCAATTTTTGTTTTATTGTCAATATAGTTGTTATTTATTAACAAGATATCGTGAATAATGTAATTTATATTATCATTTAAAATTTATCAAAATATCACTTTTCATGAATAATAAATTTCAATTAGCAATTGAGTCATGATAATAATTATGCAATAACTTCACAAGCGTGAGTAATTTATTTATAATTAATTCTTCAATTTTATTTCTATACATTATTCAAATCTGTAATTTGAAAAAAATATTTTTTTCGTTAAATTAGTTTAAAAAAATGGAAATAGTAGAATATTATTCCACGAGTATAATATAAATTGACCCAAAGGTATTCCATTAATGTATAAAAACAAATTAAGCATTATTATATTATTATATCGTTATTCATGCTTATTTATCCCTAATTTGCAACTTATATCCAAGTTATTCTAGTTAAATTTTAATAATAATTAATTTTGATATTTAAATATGTGAAATTGGTATAATATTATGGATAATATTTTTGTAGCAAAGAGATTGGTTGTCATATTTCATTATTAGTTCTTTTTTTTTGTGACAAAATGACCACAAAAATACATTTTAAATGGTTAAAGGTGTAATTTGTGACAACAATTTGCAAAAGTAAGTTCTTATTTGCACTTTGCACTCTAACATTATTAAAATATGACCCTAAGGTTTAAAACAAATTTTAATTTAAATCACAACGTTTTGGCGTGTACAGAAAGAACCAAAATATTTTACAAACATTCGAAAAGAGCCTCAACTTAACATCTCCACCAACCCTCTATTGAAAACATGTGTGAAATTATTTATTATTTTTAGGTCCCATATAGTATATATGCGTATCCTATATGGCAAAGGTCTAAAAAAAAATTTGTAGTCCCATGAGCTCCTCTCTCTCTATTTTGAGTGAATGCTCATTTAGCTGGTCATGCAATTGTTTGCCTATATGTTCAAGGTTTTTGTTCCTTTCTGCATATGTTTGAAGTTATGGATATGTGAAAGATTTTACTTCTTAGTTTAATTTCCATGTTGAAGTTAAGATGTTAATACATTGTTAGAAAAACCATCCAGTTGTGACAACTTTGAAAATGCTAGGAGGAAACAAAAACAAGTATAATCTTATTATAAGTGATGTTAACATGCCAGACATGGATATTTTTAAGCTTCTCGAGCTTGTGGGGCTTGAAATGGATTTATCTGTCATCAGTAAGCAAATTCTCTATTTTGCTATATTTCTATTTCTTTCTTTCCTGCAATGATATTAGTTATTTCAGTTCAGTTGTTACTCTAGATTTTAAAAACTTTATTATTTTAGAAAGGTGATTTTCTGTTGTTTATTTTCTATTACAATGATCATCCCCTATTTGCATCCAAATGACTTTGCTATGAGATCTTCATCCTAAGTTTAGTGACTACATGAATAAAATTATGTAAAAAAGTAAGATAAATTGTTGAGAGGATATTCTTTTACTATGAATTCTGATATATGTTGTCGGCACATAACAACAAGGAGCTTGTGTAGAAGGGGATTATATACAGTGTTATTCATTATTTAATAAAACCTATTAGAATGCAGATGCTGAAGAACGTAAGGAAACATGTAATCAAGAGAAAGAATTTTAACCCAAAAGATCCCAAGCTAGGCTTCAGTTCAAGAAAAGACTTGTGATAAGGCTGGAAAAGGTGGTTAAGGACTATCAAAATGGTAAAGTGAAGCAAAGACCAAAAAGAAGAGGATAAGGAAGATGATGAGAATGGTCATGAAAATGGGGAAGTTGTGAGCTTTATGTTCTATTGCAGAAATATAGGCTTTACCTAAAAAGAATCAGCATACCATCCTAACAAGGAATAGTTGCAACATCCGCAGCTAAAGATTACTCTTATTTTTGCATGAGTGCATTAGTTGGATTCGGAGACTTTTTAGCTTAAGTGGACCCAGAAGATTTCAACTTGCATCTTTATCATCTTGTATATCAGGAGGTATGCTTAAGAGGTTAGAAGATTTCAACTTGCATCTTTATCCTCTTATATATCAGGAGGTATGCTTAGGAGGTTAAATTATATAACTTCTTTAATGATGTAAGTAATAGCTTCTTCTTGGCTGTTCCAATAGGTTAATTCTCAAAGCTCAAGTAGTTATTTTAATCCAATTACAAAGCTTCAAGCAGCTTTTCTTTTAGGAAACTAAAATGCCAATTTATTTAAAGGGATCACAGCTTCATTGGAGATTAACCATATGTCATGGGACTCAATTTAAAAAAAAAAAAGTCTTTTCCACATGGGACACACATGAAGATCACAAAAAATTAATAAATAATACCAAATGTATCTTCTTTGACGAAGGGTTGATATTGATTTTTAAATATAGGCAGAGTGTAGAGTCTATTATCAAGAATTGAGCTTCGGCTAACTATTGTTCAAATAACTAGGACTAGTTATTTAGATAGTTAACCCTTATCACTTATAAACTTTTTAATATTTTCATGTTTAGTTAATATAAGATACTCTAACACTTCCCCTTAAGTGCAACTGGGACTAGACATCAGTTGACGGGTATGATAAGTCAGGGTCTTTTTTAAATGTTCATGAAATGTTATGGTCTAAATCGAATTTTGGTTAAAACTTAGGGTCTAATTTGACTTTTTATGCATTAAAAGAATTTTCATTGCACCTTAAATTAGGTGCAAATGTGGTAACAAAAATAATAGTAATATTTTATTTAAACTTTTTCTGAAATTTAAGATAACATTCGCATCTTTAAACATTATCCAAAGTTTAAAGAAATTATTTTATAATCACATCAACATTTGGCGAGTTTAAATAGTCAAATTGTGACACATAGGCTAAATTCATGACATATATGTGTAATAACTCGTTCCATGTTCTCTCACTAAATTTCGTTCATTTCCTGTCTTCGCGGACCTTACAGGCAAAACGCTTTTCTCTCCATCTCGTTCAATCAGTCCGCTCGCTCATTAAACATCACTCACCCCCTTTTTCATTTTCTCTAGTCTTCCTCGCTCTCTCCTATTCTCTCTCTTTCACCAAGAACAAACACAAAAGTTTACGTAAAATACCATGTTGTGAGGACTCGGCAGTTCTTAATTAAGGTTGGTTATGTCTCCTCACTCATGTAAGTCCCCTGGTTTCATTTTTGTCTATGGAAAGGTGTTCTCTTTGCTGGGTTTCTGTAGTATAGAATTTAGTGTATATAACCATTTCTTTTGGCTAGGTATTGATACGAATATGCTCGTCAGTAATGCGTGATATCAATGCATGCATGTCCAATTCACTTGTTTCTTTAACGTTTCTCGATTGGGTTTCATTTGTTTTTAGCCTTCATAGATCCAAGTACGTGTTTTTGTTTATCCATTCCATTATTTTAACTTCTTAACTTGGATCATTTTAGTTTTGGTAACTTGATTTGTCCAGATAAGGAAAACATGTCTAGTTTTGTGGGCGTGCTTGTTTCTGATCCATGGCTTCAGGGCCAGTTCACACAAGTCGAACTACGAACACTCAAATCCAAGGTAACGTGCATTTTTGGTAGCTAGAAGATTTTTTATTAAATTTTGTAATTGTGAAGAAGAGGAACTACGTATTGTTTTCAGTTTGTGTCGGTAAGGACTCAGTCAGGGCGTGTCACGGTTGGGGATCTGCCATCTGTTTTTGCAAAACTGAAGGCCTTTGCTGGGATGTACGGAGAGGATGACCTCAAGGCTATGCTGGCAGAATCAGAAGCGAACATGGAAGATGAAATCGACTTTGAATCCTTTCTTCGGGTGAGTCTTTGAAGGTTAGAAGCTGCGAGTCTTCGTTTGATATTTGACTTAGATGAAATAATCGAATGATAACTACTTTTGTATTGGAAGACCGTCCATTAGTTTCAAATGTTGTATAGGTAGGGATTTTAGGTGTTCTTTTGTGGCCTAAACATAATTCAATGATGTCAGGCATACTTAAATATGCATGCCCGAGCCACTGCAAAATCAGGAGGGAAAAAATTGGGACATTCATCGTCATTTCTCAAAGCAACTACAACCACTTTTCACCATAATATCAACGAATCCGAGAAAGCTTCTTATGTTGGCCACATAAATAACTACTTGGCAGAAGATCCATTCTTGAAGCAATTTCTTCCAATAGATCCATCAACGAATGCCTTATTTGACCTTGTGAAAGATGGTGTTCTTCTTTGGTAGCTTCGTTATACTTGCTTGAAAATCCACTAGTTGTAATGCTAACTTTCCAAGGAATACTATTATATGATATTTTTTTTTTCCCAACTCTTCATGCAGTAAGCTCATTAACGTGGCTGTTCCTGGGACCATAGATGAACGAGCTATTAACACAAAGAAGACTCTTAACCCCTGGGAGAGGAACGAAAACCATACTCTTTGCCTCAATTCTGCTAAGGCTATTGGATGCACAGTAGTCAACATTGGCACACAAGACCTTGTTGAAGCTAGGGTAAGACTACTTCAGCTCCGAACAGGAACATTCATTGCAGTTTTATGTATGGACTCATTATCTACTTACGGTGACCCTTTTTCTTGGCAGCCTCACTTGGTCCTTGGAATAATCTCCCAAATTGTGAAGGTACTGTACTCCCACATTTTCTGCTCTATGTGCAATTGAATTTTATCTAGTGAAGAGAAACTGAATGGGGAACGGAAATCGTTGGGGTTTAATATTTGTATATATGACTTTCTTTCTCTTATATTGTGGAAACTTCAGATTCAACTGTTGGCCGATCTTGATCTAAAGAAAACTCCTCAACTTATGGAATTGGTGGACGACAGCAGGGTCAGATATTGTGGATTTTTTATCACATGAGAGGGTGGTGAAATACACAAATCTGACATTATTTTCTTATGCTATGATATCAACTTTCCAGGAGGTTGAGGAACTCATGGGTTTACCGCCTGAAAAGGTTTTGTTGAAATGGATGAATTTTCATCTGAAGAAAGCTGGCTACACCAAGCAAGTAACCAACTTCTCCTCTGACGTTAAGGTAAGAAGCTCTCTAACAATGCAAACCGTTCTGTTGCTGGCATATTAAGTTGGTTTACACATGTATGCATTAACTATTACAACGTAGTTTATAAACCTTAAAAATTAACTTTTCTTATGTAGTCTCCAGCATGTAATCACAAGCAGTTTTAGCTTCATCAATACTTAGGATGTAAGAATATGTAACGCTGAAATCTCGCGTTGATATTGTTGCTAGAAAATTGTACGTTTCTCTTCTTTCATGTTTGTGACCCTACGCATTCGCAGGACGGAGAAGCATATGCTTACCTCCTTAATGCCCTTGCACCAGAACACAGTACCCATGACACATTGGAGGCAATGGATGTTACAAAGAGGGCGAACTTGGTCCTTGAGCAGGCAGAGAAACTAGATTGTAAAAGATATGTTACTCCACAAGATATTGTTGAGGGCTCTCCAAATCTTAATCTGGCATTTGTTGCACAAATATTTCAGCACAGGTATGTTTTGTTTTCTAATCTTGTTTTTTCTTCTTTGCACATAATCTTTTTTCTGTTGTCCCGTGTACAGCTTTGCGAAATAAATCTATAATTATTTTTGGTCACTTAAGATGTTGATCTACATGCTATGGAAAGCTAAAAATCTAGGTTACTAGTGTGTATTAATTCCTCCCACAGGAATGGATTGTCTGTAGATAGCACAAAGACGTCCTTTGCTGAGATGATGACAGATGATGCAGAAACCTCTCGAGAAGAGAGATGCTTCAGATTGTGGATTAACAGTCTCGGAGTTGCTACCTATGTCAATCATGTTTTTGAGGATGTTAGAAACGGGTGGGCCTTCATTTTCCCGCAAGCAAGGTCAATGCGGTATTAAATATTGGTTGACGTTTATAACTTGCATGAACAGATGGGTTCTTCTGGAGGTACTGGACAAAATTTCAACTGGATCTGTTAATTGGAGGCAGGCAACTAAACCCCCTATAAAGATGCCATTCAGAAAAGTTGAGAACTGCAACCAAGTTGTACAGATCGGGAAGGACTTGAATTTCTCCCTTGTGAATATTGCTGGCAATGACATTGTCCAAGGAAATAAGAAGCTAATATTAGGTAATTTCTTCTTTTTTTTTCATATCCATCTGGCCTTTTCCACTGGTTTAAGTTAGCTGGTGTATTGATTTCGTATTAGTCAACATCTTTATTTCAGATTGGAAAGTAACAATCTAATGCTTTTCACTATGTTTTAAGTTACAAACTTGTGGTTATTTCTTTTACCTGCAGCATTTTTATGGCAACTAATGAGGTTTTCAATGCTTCAACTTCTGAAAAACTTGAGATCTCATTCCTCCCACTCCCAAGGTAAAGAGATTACAGATGCTGACATTCTTGACTGGGCAAACAAAAAAGTGAAACAAGCAAGAAGGACTTCTCAAATGGAAAGCTTCAAGGTGATGAATGAAACAAAGACTTGGTTATGATATCACATCTTACATACGATTAACTCATGTGTGATTATTGCCTTCAGGATAAAACTCTTGCAAATGGAGTTTTTTTCCTAGAGCTCCTTAGTGCGGTGGAACCGAGGGTAGTCAACTGGAGTGTTGTTACAAAGGGAGAAAATGGTACATTACTAATTTTTCTTTTAATTCACAGCAGTTCCTTCATAATTTGGAAGTGGATTTTAAATATTGGAGCAAATGGAAAAAAGCCTACCATTAGAATACCTTGTACAGAGCTGTAGATATATAAGAAGATACATGAGCAGTTCGTGTTGATATCAACGATATTATTGTGACCTCTTATTGAAATTGCAGATGAGGATAAGAAGTTAAATGCTACATATATAATCAGTGTTGCTCGCAAGCTTGGATGTTCCATCTTTTTGTTACCTGAGGACATTTTGGAGGTGCGCGCCTTGTTCTGAACTTGGGCCATTTTAAAGTGTAATTACATTTCATGGTACAATTATGGAGAAAAAGGGTGCCCTGTTTTTTGGTTACTGAGATATGAAAGGTTAATAGTAGCACTCACTACTTTCTTATTGAATTAACCACTTCATCAAAGGCAAGACTCTGATGCCGGTCAATTAAACGGATTTAAGTTTTGTCTTTTGAATGGTGCTTTCCATATTTCTTTTGATGTGATAAACCTTCAGAAAGAAAGGTAAAGAAGACTGTCAACTGACATTAGCTGCAAATTGCTACAAATAAAGGCTAAGCAAGGTTAGACTAATTTCTGTCCATATTTATCTCAACTTCTCTGTTTCATGCATGCTTGTGGCAGGTAAACCAGAAGATGATGCTGACTTTGACTGCAAGCATAATGTACTGGAGCCTGCAGCAACAGGCCACAGAGTCAGAATCTTCTGTTGTTGATGACAATGCTGATGATGAGGATGGTGAGAATGAGAAAGGTCTGACTAACAAAGTTTCTGGTTTATCTGTGGATGACACGGTTTGAAATTCTTCTCCATCCAAAAGGGTTGAAGAATGATATCAGAAAATGAAACCATTTTATTTCCTAGTTGTTCATCATTAAAGCATTCTAAAGATGAATGAAGAAAAAGGGAAACTTTTGTTGCACTTAGGAGATAGCCATTTGCTGTGTCTAGAGAAAAGGCTCTTGTAGAAAAGAAGATTAAAAGGAGGAAAGAAACCACTTGTGATGAACTGTGATTCAGCAAGAAATGGATGCTGTTTTCAGGCATATTCTTTTCACAATAAAATGAATTCTTTAATCTCAAAATAATATGCTGAGGAGTTTGATATAGATTCTAAATCAGTGTGTCTTTAAGGATACAAGTTTATGGTTAGCTTAGCAAGTGAGAGGTTGGTCCTCAAGGCACCATTATTTGCTTGCTCTAATACAAGCTCACTAGATCAACATATGTTTCGTTGTCTCTGTGTGCATTGGACAATACCAGTGGTATATTTCACGAATCGAGTTGATCGATGAGCATAAAATTTCACGAATGATGATTCGAGACGTACATTTCGAGCTGACCATCAAGATAGGGCCGCAAACGAAACCCTTTCGAAGAATACTTTATGATGTTCAAATTTGGTTCCTTCCAATTTTTATTTCTTCAAGTCAAGTTTGAAGATTAGGACTTCACTGCTGTTGAACTTGCTGCCATATTGGAAACGGGTAAAATTGAGAGCAAATTGATCTAGAACAAAGACGAAAACAATACATTAAAAGGTCCCCAATCAGGGTAAAATATAAAATCCATTAGACTTGTACAGGTCAAAATACCAAAGAACCTGGAAATCCTTAACTAAGCTCTGCAACGTATACATGTTTTCACTTTTGCACTAGACTAATTCTGTCAGCTCACTGCTTTGCTGTATTCCTTGTCATTGCAAGTGTGCACCTCATGCTCTCCTTAACTCCATGGCAGAAAAGTTTTGTTGTGGACTAGTTTAGTATCAACTAGATCTGGCTATGTGATACCTCTCTAATTCTCCATGTGAATGCTACAGATTGTTACAACTTTTAACTTCTCCTCGACATTGCCTGCTTCCTAATCCATTGGACCAACTCGGTTCTAACATATTTAACAGTTTTTTCCTTGCCTTTAAAGCATCTACCATTCCTTTCCTCCCAAAGCTTGCACAGGCTGGAACCAAAGGCAATAGACACTAGAGTTTTATCCCCAGAAGGTATTCTAGCATACAGAAGCCAGGAAAAGAAATCCCTGTAGTTGCATATGTTATTCATAAGATGAAATAGATCTATCAGTGACTTTCATACATCATAGGAAAAAAATTACAGGCGAAGAAAATATATTCCAGAGTTTCAATATTATTTTTGAACAAGAATCATATATTCTGCAGATTGAGGAAATGCAATTGGCTTAGAGTAGCCAGCTTCTCTTTAAATTCTAGCCACACGTGGAAGGAGATCTTTGGTAATAAGTTCCTATCTCACACAATTGGGCTCCAGGCCTGATGTGCCCCTCTATCCCTTAAGATATCCTTGTAGAAATTATTTGTAAATGTACTTGACCTATTCCTTAACCAGACATATTCGTCTTCTTTGTCAATGTTTGAGTTATTATAGTTAGGTAACATTGCCTTAACTCTATTGGTGCTTTACTCTAGAGGCCTTCTTTGATCCACTTCAACCTTGGAACTCTTTGGGTATTTGTTTAGTAAGAAGAGTGCACCTGGTTCTTGAAAAGAGTGCACGTTAAGCACCAATTGTTAGAGTAGAGAGAAGTTGTGGTCCCATTTCCATTCTTACTTTTGATATTTTTTGAAAAGGTACTCTTTAGCTTCAAGAGCTGTGAGAAAAACCGTGAAAATGAAGCTCGACTATTTACTTCTCATAAGCTTCTACCTTTTAGAATGTAGGTATGAACCCACTTGACCCATAATGTCACCTTATTAACTAGGATTCTCCACATCCTTTTTTCCAATAGCATTTTGTTAGAAAGATTAGTTGGAGCAATTCTTATAACCTTCTGATTGTAGTTTATAGATCTCCCTCCATCCCACCTTTTCCTGTTAATTCTCTTATTTGCCTCTAACCATAAGACCTTTCTTATTAACTTCTCTATTGTCTTGATCACCTTTTCGGCTAGGAAGAAGTGGGAGGACCAATAAGTACTGAGAGAGTTAAGTGCTAACTTTATCAGTTGGAGCCTCTGTACATAAGACAATATTGTATAACTATATAAAACTATCCACTTATGTATCTTCTCGATTAAAGGGATGCATTCATTAAACTGAAGTCCCTTTCTCTCTCAGGGGAGTCCCACATACTTAAGGGCTGTTGCTTTACCTATAATCAAGATATAATTGAAAGCCATTAAGCTAGACCATTTGCATTGCAAGATAATTCCATACGGATTTTGTTCTTATTCATGTCTAAGCATAAAAGCACTTTAAAAGTGTTCAAGGATGAATTATAGTGCTCATTAATCCATCATGAGTTGTAGGTAATAATAATACATCATCAACAAAGGCAAGGCAAGATAACCTACTATAGAACTTGAATGAAGGATTAGTTGTATATTTCAATTAACCAACCTTATGAGAGTTTCCACACCTAATATAATTATATAATGGTATAAGGGATCCCCCTATCGTAGTCACCTTCATCTTTGAAATAGTTGAGAAGGTTTGCCATTCACAAAACAGAGGAGGCCAAGGTTACACATAAAATGATCCATTTTTAAATTTGATAAGAAAACCATAGATTTTAAGAACTTGACATATTAAATCCTAGTTGCTTGAGTCATAGGCTTTGCTAAAATCAAATTTAATAGCATAATTCTTGGGGGCATTCCTTGTAGAGTAACCCTTCAACAGTTCTTGGGTTAATAATATATTATCTTTAGGAAAGCACTTTATGCCTGGTTGACTTTGCTTTTCTAGCACTTCCTTCAATCTCTTTTCAAGCACATTTTGGAGGGTATTGAAACCTCTACTTCCTTTGAACATCTTGAGTTTAATTCGGTATAATGTTTTCACACAAACATAATTTTTATGACCCTAAATTGAGTTAGGTTGGCCCCTTTCTACAGCTTGACCAAAGTTCTCATCCTTTGCTAAATTGTTGTTGAATTTGAAGGGGAATGACCTTTTCTTTATGATAAACATGTCTTGCACCATGATTAAGGAGTGATCTGAAAACAGTGGATTCAGATACCCAACTTTTTTTAATAAAACTTTGACAATCCATTTCCATTTACTAATGCCCTATCTAATTTCTTTCTCAAATGCCAACTTGAAGCTTGTTTGTTATTCCAAGTGTAGTAGAAACCCTTAGGCTTCAAGTCTAAAACCTCTAATCCTTTAACTCACTCTTTTAGGTCATTTAAAAGTTCCTCAGGCAGCTACTTCCTTTTTCTTATGATATATACATTGTTTTATTAAAATCCCCTAGAATAATCCAAGAGCTTTGAGTATTATGGATAATTCTATGAAAATTGTTCCATAATATCCTCCTCTGAAAGCTAAAATTATACCTATAAAAATAAGTAGTTGATAACTTAGTTCCTTCCTAATATAAGGTCACCAAAATGTGTACATGTTGACCATTAGTTTCAAGGAATTTCACTTCAACTACTTTAGTATTAGGAGTAATGATGATACGATAATAATGAAGGTCTTGATGCATTTGGCTCATTATATAAAATGAACATTTAAGGTATTACTATTTTAAAGATAGTTTATAACACTAAAATTCTATGCAATTAATGACATTCATTCTTATTGGTAGATCCCTTGGATTTTTTTCTTCTCCCTCACCACTTTCTACTGTCAAGCTTGAACTCTTCAATGTTTCTAACACCAGCTCCTTCTATTTTTATAGTGGAATTAACCAAGTTTATAGGAATTTATAGCTCCCTACTCCTATCACTCATTCCATATGATGAAATTTCCTTAATTTTACTTAGAATCTCATTATTTTTTGTCTCCTCATTTTGATTAGTAAAGGTATCTGCATTGTTTTCCACTTGAGCATCCTTGTCCCTTTGATCCTTTGAGTTCTCATCACTATTCTATGTTATTTCATTTCTTTTGGACTCTTGTGTCTCATTCATTAGGGTATCCTGTAGGAAAATCCCGGTGTGTGCATCACATGCACACAGTGCGGAAAACAAAATTTTTTATTCCGGGACCTTCCCGAAAGCCAGGATCTATCTGTCTATATAACGAAGTCAAACCATAACGACCAAAGGAGACCGTCTCTAACGGTATCCACGCAGAGGTTGGAGAACCTAACCGGGGCAAACCCTTTGACCCGGGAAT
>JANKOD010000009.1:7917212-7931548 GCA_026284645.1 Erythroxylum acuminatum | reverse complement strand
TTATCATTATTATCGTTATTATACAAAATTAATTATCTTATTATTATTATTATTGTTGTTAATTATCGTTATTATTAATTATTAATTATTATTAATTATTGTTATAAATTTTCTTCTTATTATTATTCTTTTTATTATTAATTGTTATTATAAATTTTGTTATAACAACAACAACAACAACAACAACAATAATAATAATAATAATAATAATAATAATAATAATTATTATTATTATACAAAATTAATTTTCTTATTATTGATACAATTAAAAATTATAAATACACTTCAAATAAATATTGATACAATTATAAAATAATCAATGAATTACATCTTTTCAATCATATTATACTGCAGGGGCATTTTTGTCATTAATACTGTTTTTTGTTCTGTCCACTGCAACCAAACACATTTCTATCCTCGAGACAAAGATAGTTTTTTATATTCTATCCATCGCAATTAAACATCTCACCATCTCCATTTTTTATTCTGTTCTATCTCTAAATTTTTATCTCGTTCCATCTCTACGTGCCGGATACAATAAGCAATGCGCGATGAGCAATGCCAAGTTTACAATGTTAAGTTGTGAATTGCCACAACTATAGTTGTTAGTTTGCCACCTGTTATGTTCAGGACGGATGGGACCAAAGAGGATATAGTAGGTTAGGGCCTATTAAAGCTGAATCCGTTTGAATTAGAAGACATTGCGTAGCTTGATAATCCTTAGCTTGATAGAGTTCATGATGCTTATCTTGTTTTTGATATGTTTGCCAAAATTGAACTCTCCAGCATCTTCTTTCTTACAATTTGCCACTAATTTATTTTCTTCTTTTGTGTCTATATAATTCCCCTACTCGCGTTGTATGATTCCTAGCTATTGTACCTGCAATTACTTAAAGTTCTAAATGTTTTTTTTATTGCATATGCATAAAGAAAATCAAATTTCATTCGAAAAATGAAAAAAATGTTTGACCAACCTTATGTCTTATAGTCAATCGGTTAATTATCTAACTTATAGGATTATCTGATGCATTCATGTTAATTATCTAACTTATAGGATCAAGATCAATAAATATAAATTTCTAATGACATAATAATTGTAATATTTATATTATGTTATGCATTGTCATAAAAATGTTCTTCATTATTATTTTTATTAAAATTAGACAATTATAGAGAGGACAGACAAAGACACATTATATTCTTTTCTTGCGAAGAAAATAATCATAATTTTATAATTAAGTACGAATATACTTAAGTAAATGTTTGGTTGCTTTTTAGATAACAAGTTGATTAAATTAACTCCTCTATAATTGTTTCATATAGAACATCCATAATTGCTTCATATCGAACATGATGATCTAGGAACTAGGATAGTTTGATCCACAGTCATTAGATACAATATAAATTATAGAAAGGTATATAAGTTTGGAGATGTGGTTCTTTCCATATTGACCAATGATAAATGGAAAATTTTAATTGAAATTAAAAAAGATTAGAATCATGTTAATATAAAACCAAACTCTAGTGAATTTTAATTCTCTCACATAAGATAAACTAAAATCTTAAAGAAAAATTTAATTTTTAAACTAAAATTTCTTTCGAAAAATGAAAAAAATGTTTGACCAAAGTTATGTCGTATAGTCAATCGGTTAGTTAAACATTGCGAAACTTGCTTAATAAAAGAATTATTATCTTATGCATTCATGTTTAATTATCTAACTCATAGGATCAAGATCAATGGATAAATAGATATAAAATTGTAATGAGATAATAATTTTAATATTTATATTATATTACGCATTGTCATAAAAATGTTCTTCGTTATTATTTTATTAAAATTAGACAATTATAGAGAGAACATTATATCGAAGAAAATAGTCATAATTTTATAATTAAGTATGAATATAGTTAAATAAATGCTTGGTCGCTTTTTTAGATAACAAGTTCATTAAATTAACCCCTCTATAATTGTTCATATAGAACATCCATAATTGCTTCATATCGAACATCATGATCTAGGATAGTTTGATCGACAGTCATTAAATACAATATGAACTATATAAAGATAGTTAAATACTTAACAATAATATTCAACTATATTTTGCTAGTATTTGTTTGAGAAAATTTGACCAAAATAAAATAACACTTTGAAACTAATTCTCCAACGTTAAATACTAGTGCTAGCGAACTGATAAGTTTGGAGATGTAGTTCTTTCCATATTGACCAATGATAAAAGGTAAATTTTAATTGACATTAAAAAAGATTAGAAACATGTTAATATAAAACCAAACTCTAGTGAATTTTAATTCCCTCACCTATTATAAACTAAAATCTTTAAAATTAATATATAAAATTAATATATTAAAATGACTTTGGGAAAAAAAAACTTACACCCACCCTGAAAGTTAAAATGAATCAAAACAAGAGGATCAATGGAAAAAGTTACAACCCTAATTGCTTTAAAAAACTTATAGATACAACAAACCTATATGAATCCTGAGAGTGTTGACAAAAACAAAATGACAACTACTCTACACTACTTTAGAATAACATAAGTAAAATTTTATTTCCTAAACAAAAAATGAACTTCTAAAATTAGTCAACAATATTATTACACAACTTATTAATTTGACAATAAAAAATGATACTCAAAATGTTTATAGAAGAATTACATAAAAAACCTCAATCTAACTAAAACCCACTCTCGAAATATCTTTTTCTAATTAAACTAAATAGATTATGAAATGATATCAAGTAATTTACATAACCTTTTTAAAATAACACATGCAGACAATAAATTTCGTTTCTAAAATTAGCTATTGAATATAAAAAATTAAATTTAAACTAAAGAGTACTCTGAAATAAGGAAAACAAACAAATAAAAGACAAAATAAGAAAGGAAAATCCGAGTGACAAACTTTATAAGTTTAAACTTTAACTTAATGTCCATCACTGTGCTTCTAACTTGTTCTACTAAGGATGTCTGGGTATCCCATTCCTAGTGCTCAAAGTATTAACCTATAAAAGAATAACCAGAGCAAAATTGTTGGACCCGTTTTCGGAGCCCAACATCGAGAATCATAAACCGAGAGCGTATTACCCTATAGGGTTATATTAGTGAACCCTCATTAGCCATCATCCTACAAGGGTGGTGTGCCCAGATGAATCAATCACCAAAATTACATTCTTATTGATCCAAACATGATTTCATTCTCAATCTTATTGAACCTGTTTCGGGACAATTGTCATGACTTTCACTAAAGATATCAGATTTAGATCATCTTAGGACAGTTTTAAAGAGGACTTCAAGATCTATAACTTTCGTGTAAACCTTGAAGAGAGATTTGGTTATCTAGAGGGTCAAAATCTCAAATTTCCAACAGTGTAGATGGATTAGACGAAGTGATTCAGTCTATGGTGAATCAGACGAAAGGGTTCAGATGGAGGGATTCAGTCAAAGCTGAGTCAGACGGAGGGATTCAGTCAAGCTGAATCAGATGGAGGGATCCAATCAAAGCTAAATCAGACGGGGGGATTCAGCCAAAGCTGAATCAAACGAAGGGACTCAGTCAAACTGAATCAGACGCAGGGATCCAGTCAAAGCTGAATCAGACGATGGGATTCAGTCAAAGCTGAATCAGACGATGGGATTCAGTCAAAGCTGAATCAGGCGGATGGATTCAGTCAAAACTGAATCAGACGATGGGATTCATTCAAAGCTGAATCAGACAATGGGATTCAGTCAATACTGAATCAGACGGATGGATTCAGTCCACTACAAGAAATAGGGCATTTAGCGACGAAAATTACCGATGGAAAATATTTGAATTCTGTTGGTAATGTAAAATCGCAATGGAAATTACCGATGGCCAACGACATCTTAAAAACGGTTGTCGGTAAATTTACCGACGGATATAAATATTCGATCGGTAAATTTACCGACGGATTCTGTCGGTAAACATCGATCATTTTACCGACGGGCATAAAATTCCGTCGGTAAATAAAATTCAATTTTTTTAAAAAAAGGTCTCCATCATCGTTGATGGAGACTTTTTTGCATATTGCTCACAGTATTCTGTTTACTAACCATAAAAATTAATCCATCAGTTTTTAGCAATATCCAACTCCTTTAGCAACCCAAGTATAAATACAACTTGCAAGAATCTGCCTCTAGTAGGATACAGTGAGAAGTAGTGTAAGGGAAATACTTTTGTCGATCCTTCATCATCAATGATGCGGCATCACCACTGAGAGGGTCAGAATGATTTGGATAAAGCAATAGCTGTGGCATTTTTCCATGCAAAAAAGAATCCGTACATAAACATTTTTCCATTAGACTAAATGACATTAAGAGCTTGTTAAGCACAAGAAAATTTATTACTTACCAAACATTGGACTCCATGACTGGTTGATAACGTCCAAGCATACAGAACCAGAACTGCCATTAATATAGAAAAAGGAAAGTGTTAGTTGTATCATTGAAAAAGGAAAAGAAAAGTTGAATGCCATTATTAGTAACTACATGCTAATATAAACATATCATACCGCGCTAAACTTTAACTCCTAAAATTGACTAACCCATCTCTCATATAACCAACTAAATCGATTATGTTGGATCAATTAGCTTTGCATAGAAAGGTTTCAAGTAAGAGAAAAAAAAGGAAAGATATGGTGTTATAATTAAGTTTCTTACCATTCATCAACATTTGCGTGGAATATCTTGTTCACAAAACCACTGTTCATCAACATTTGGGTGGAATATCTTGTTCACAAAACCAATGGAGGGAGACTTGTATGGATAGGCATTAGGAAGCTCAACATGGATTTTCCAAACTCTGCCTTCATAGAGACCTACAAGAATTGCAGTCATCAAACCAAGAAATAACATTCGAAGAACTAACCTTTGAACTGATCGTGGGTGGATTGAGAAGATGAGTTGAAAGTGACTGAGCAGAAGCGTGGTGATTGAACAGAAGAAATGGAACAGGCATTTTGGTACCTGAAAATATTTCTTTCTTTACGTAAGTAACGCACAATTAGCTTCCCAAAAAAGTTAAAATTGGGGTTTTTCTAAAAAGCTCCAAATTTTAACTTTTGAAAAAGCTGTATTTAAGCTTTTAAAAAAGCTATTTCTACTTCAAAAGTGCTTTTGAAGTTTACAGACGAACACTCACTTTTTCCTTAAAATAACTTTTGCGGTAAAAAAAGTACTTTTGGGGCTTCCAAAAGCTAAACCAAACAGGTGCTTAGAATTAAATCTTCAAAGTTTTTCGAAGTCCAATTATATTGTTGATAAGAAATTAGGTTTAAATTATGAGAGAATTCCTCTCTAGCATGCCTGAATTACAGATTAAAACCATACATGCCCGGATTATAGATTAACACCAAACAATTTGACACACCCTATAAGACTCACGATGTTGTGAACACAAAATGGAAAAGAAATTGCTTTGCCTCCAACTCTATAGAAAGAAGTCCTTACAATCATAGAGAATGAAGGCTTTGTGTCCTAGATACTCGAGAATCTTGAGAAACACCCTCCTTTCATATAACTTTCTTGTTGGCGAGAATCCAAAATTGGTACAATAGAACGACGTTGTTTGCACAAATGAAATTCCAGAATTGAAGTCTAATATTGCCTCTACGACTAATGTAATCAAAATATTAACATAAAAGTTTGACAAACTGTTTGTTACTTTAATACAATTTGTTGGGTATAATTTGCCTGATTTAGCGAAGAAAATCTCCGAAAGACTCGAGGGGCATCTTGTTCCTAATACAATGGAAGTTAGAGAATGTAGTCGCTTTCCAATTACTTCCTCTATAGATGAATGATACGTCCCTCCTTATAGAAGGGAGGATGTCCCTGTGGTGCCTCCTTGCGTTAATCTTAATATGTGTTAAACAAAAAATCCAAACCACTAATATTAGGGTCCTACATCACTCAATTGGCCGTTAATTTGGATTTATTAGACCCTGACAATACTCAGATGATTGTGGCTTGTGCCATAGAACCTTTGGATATAGAATGTTTGTGCAGGATGGGAATCGCAGACATGAGTCATGAAAGGATATTTTTTACTAATCTAGGCCCAATTGTCCCTTCCAACCCATATGAAACCACAAAGAGTTGGGTTGTCATAGATACATCGAGTAGTAGCCAAATTCTACGCTCGTTTATCTCTTCTTGAATGCTAGATGCACTGAATGGAGCGCAGTTTGATATCATATTGGGTACATTAAGGATTCAAACCTCCTTACCTACCAACCCCATGATTTCGGCGCTCAACTAATAGAGAAGCTCTCTTTTCTCTCTTCTTTTATATTTTCACTTCTTTTATCTTATGTAATTACATTGGGGACAATGTATGAATTAGGTGTGGGGATGGGGTATGTTCCATATAACTGATAGTTAAGAATCTTTGTTGAAATTTTTTGAATGCTTATTGACTTATTTGCAATTAATTAGCCAACTTCAACACTTTCTAAACTTCCATTTTTAATGACTTAAGTAGTACATATAACTTGAGTTAAATTTATTTTAGGACAATAGATGTCACTCAGTTAAGAAATGCAAGTGTATACACTTGTCAAGTTTTGGCAGTCATATGATTAAACATGGTGTATAATTGTGGTGAGCTGCATTAATTTGTGAGTTTTTGGGCCTAAAATCAAGATGGATTTATTTGATGTGTGATTATCGTCTAAGGTGAAGTTTTCTCTAGAACTTGCTTGGAATTGACTTAAGACCACATCTATACATGCGTGCACAAAAATGATAAAGGCCATCTTTGTTTTAACCTTTTAGTTTAAAAAGCCAACCTAATTCAATATCCTTTATTAAACTTTTTAAGCTGAACCCTTTTTATTGATAAACCCACAATAAACAACTAATACCTCTCATATCTTTACCCATCATAAATGTAAGTAGGCATTCTAACCACAATTTATGTCAAACTTATTTAGAGAGATATGAAAAGCAAGGAAAAGAAAAAGATGAAAGGAAATTGAAGAGAATTAGATTTGAATTGTGTGTTATATTGATGTCTTTAAATATAAGTACATTGATGAAAAAAAAGAAAGAAAAGAAAAGAAAAAGAAAAAATAATACAACAGTGAAAAACAAGTTATGGAGTAATCTATCTCTACGGAATGACGTTGTTGACTCCATTGTGATCGAATTTGTGTCTCCACAAGTGGTTAGGTGCTTTTCTAATGTTTATGATTTTTGCCTTTTCCATTTATCAATCCTTACCTTTACCTATAGCGTAATACAACCTTGAATAAAGTCCTTTTGATTTGTGCATGTTTATATTTCAAGTGGTGAAAAGTTGGTGAAAAAGCAAACATACGGTAGAATATTTGCATTAGAAGAATTTGAGTGAAATACTGAACTAACAAACACTTGAGTGATTTGAGTGAAATCTAATCCGTGAGAGTTTGCTATAATTATGTGCTAGTTTTTTAAATATGATTGCTTTAAATTGACTTTGTTTATATTACTTGAATGGTTAACTTTGTGATATTCATTAGTGACAAATGGTTTGACTCTCGAAGTGTGCACTATTTACTATTATGAGACTTGGAATAAAGGAAGTTGATTAGTTGGCCAATTGATTGTAAATATAGTTTGTCGAGGACGAGTAAAAGATTGGTGTGGGAGAATTTGATAAGTTGTTTTTTTTGGCTAACTTTGGATATGAATCTCTTTAATGTGTTGAAATTTTTATTTAAAATTAATGAACTTGTTTCTTAATTATTCTCAGATGGTTTTCAACAAATGAAAAATGAATTTGAATCAAAAAGATGTAAGGAAAGCAAAGACAATTCGAATTCCCAACTGGTAGAAAAGTTTTTGATTAAGCGTAGGCACGTGTAAAGGGAAAATTTATTTGTAGAATCTAATTTGAATACAAATTCGATACACTTAGGATTTTTATTATTTAGGGAATCAAGTTGTTGTCTTTTAGGTAGGAATCTGCTGTCCGATTATGAGGGGAATGTATATGATAAAGATAATGATAAGAAGGAAGAGAAGACACTTCTAGTTAGATCATTTTTACATTTTTTGTTGTTTTTTTGGGGTTTACAGGATTTTCGTATTTTTTCTGGAAAAGACCAGATATGAAGACTATGTGTTTTGCTATTCTTCTGTTAGGTTTTACCTCTATTATTAGTAGCTAAATTCTTCTTCTTGGTTGAAGGGAACCACGTTATCTTCTAGTATGTGTGAGATTTTCTGAATAAAGTTTATTTCATTGATGAATATTAAGTGTTTTCCAAATTGCTTTTTATGATTGAATTGATTGATCTCTAGGGTGCGCAACTAGGAATTGATTGATTTAATTTACAGCCAGATTAGTAGAATTTGACGTTCAGTTTTTCTAATTCAAAGTGGCAATTAGGATTACCATCTTTACTTTAAGGATTGGAAATTCTAGAAAAGATACTTATCTAGATTAAATACACATTATATGTGTATTGTCTTGCTCACTGGTTCTCTTGGTTCTTAAAGCTATTAATTAATCAAACTTAAGATTGTATCTAAGTTGTTGGTTAATAAGAGTGATTAGAACACATATTTCTATTTATTTAATCTTAAGAGAGAACATCACTCAATGAGTATTTGTTAATGGACTTAATTCTATATCGATGATCCATATTAGTTTGATAACGTAGGTGACCCGAAACTAAGGTTCGTTGTTAATTTTCTAGATCTAAATATTTTCGTTTATTTCAAATTTTGTCATTTTTAATTTCTTTAAATCATGTTAATTCGACCCCCCAATTTGTTTTAGTTTTCAACTCATATAATATTTACCAATAGATTCCTTGTGGGAACGATCCCTACTTTCTACTACTACATTAATTTGTGTTGCAAGAAGTTGGTTTCTTTTTATATTTGGTTGTAGGGGACAACATTACCATACATAAATGCAAATTAAATCATATAATTATGATCTCATTATAATTTCAATAAAATAGTAATTAGTCTAAGGATTTTACCTTTATTATTAAAACATCAAATGTAATTAACAACATATATAAAGATAAAAAAACGTCTTTATTAATTAAAATAATAATTTCATATATAAAATTGCAGCAAACTAATTGATTGCAAGGGCATAAACTAACAGAAGTGAAAATTATGGCTTAATTAGTTGGAGATGATGGAGATTGGCTTTGTGTTGAAAATATAAGTAATTTTCTACATATTAAAGATAACTGATAAATGATTTTTTGGCTATAATGATATACCTATATTTAATGTGTTTTGATTGATATTTTATAGTCTTATAGTATTTTTGGTACTTAATTCACTTTAAGTACATTTATAGGTGATAATTGCCTTCTTAAACATAAAGGAGAAGAATTTAGTTGAAATCGGAGCATGAAACAAAGATTTGAAGCAACTTGAAGATACACGACCATTTACAGTGATTATGTAAGTCTCTGTAAACATGTGGAGACTGAAAAATTTTGGTTTTGGTCATATGGAATTACATGCTTGTGTATATTGATATACACAGCCATGTATATTGCCCGTGTAAGTCTTTGTACCTGTGTAAAATCACGAGTTCAGGTGTTTATGGAGATATACATTCACTCACATGCTCGTTTATGTTGATCATGCATAATTCAAAAACCCTAGTTTTTACTATAAAAGGACTTAAGCTGAGGCAAAATGAGAAGAGCTGAGTTTTTACTCAATTTTAAGTCATAAGACACATAAAGAGGTGATAGTTCTGATCAAGGGACGAGAAAAACACAAAGATAACATCAAAAGATCCGATAGAGAGCTTTATCCAATCCAAACTTGCAAGAAGATTCATTAGAAGAAAAAGGGATATTTAAAATTATGATTTCTTTTTTTTTTTCTAGTTTTTCTTCTGCATAGTTGTCATTGATTTCTTTTTCTATTAGGAATCAAGCCATTTAGTGTGTAGGTGTGATGAACCCTAAGTCATGATAACAACATAATTTGATCCTTTATTAAATGCAATTTTATTGACTGATTTATTACGATTCAATTATGCATTTTATTCTTTGTTCTAATATATCTGGAATATCAGTGCATGATTTGATTTCATATGATTGAGATTGATAAATCCTTTTGTATGAATAAGGGTTTTAACCAGAAAGATTTCTGTTAATCAACTAATGGACTAGATGCTAATAGTCTTAAGGAAGTTATTAACATAAGATAATAATTTTCGCAGTCCAATAATCAATAATATAATTGCATGATAAAAGGTTAATAATTAAGGATTCTTAGGGGAATTCTTCTTGGTATTTTCCTTGTTATGTGTTTGGTATTGTTTTAATTCTTAGTTTATTTTTTTACTTAAATTTTTAATTAAAATTCACAATATGATTCATAGGTTAGATAATAGAAAAAGGGTAACCACTAGTACTTACAGTCTTCATAAGATTGACCCGTACTTGCCTGTGTTAGCTATAACTATATCATGCGTTTGCGATATTTTTAACATTGGTAAAACCTATCAATCAATAACCTTTTTGGCTATTAAGATAATATAATCTAACCTTAGAATAAAACTTGTTTCGCTATAAGCTAAATTAATCTAGGCCTAGAATAAGTTTTTTTTCTTACAATGTCAACTTATTATAAACTTAGAACAAGTGGTATTTGGCAACTAAGTTAAAGTGACCTAGAATAATTGGAATAAGGGTTGTTTGGTTTATATAGGATATACTATTTTAAAAATAGAATATAAGTGTTTGGCTCTTGAGAAAGTACATCTTAAAGTTGGATTTGATTTATTTAGATCTTTGATTAGGAATAATCCAATTTGAAATAAGCTAACAATTATGGTTTATTAATTCCATTTTCATTAGTCCTCTTCATCAAATTTGAACTTAAAATAGTCCTAAATTAGAAATGCATTCCAAATTTGTATTAATTAATTTTCTAATTAAATTAAGATGAAATTTTAAAATATTTTTAATTAAAATTAATTAATTAATTTGTTAATTAATAAAATTACTACAAATAAGTAAATGACTAGAATTTTATATATTAATGTTTATGAGTACGAGTTCATTGTTGTTTAGTTAAAAATTTTGTTTATCTCATTTGTGATTTATGAGATTTATGAGCTATTAACAAATCTATCATTCTTGAAAAATTATTTTTTGAAAAATTTCACACATAATAAAGAAACCTATACTTCCGCTTATTACTACATACTGTGATGTTATTAGCATGTTAGGAAAGTTACTTTAGACGTAATTCTTGTTATGAGAAGATATAACACAACATGTTATTTTTATTAATAATATAATTCAATAATTATATTTTGTAGGTTGTTTGGCTTTTAAATACGTTGAAGTGAAGTACATGATCTCACTCTCAATATTTCCACAACTAGAAGGTGAACTACTAAGTATGCTGTAGAATTGGGAATCAAACTAGTACGAAATCACATCGATGGTTAGTGTTGTTGTTTTACGAGAAAACAGAAGAAGGGAATTGATCAAGACCTTAAATCTATAGGCTTCCTTATTAAGATAATTAGAGCTGCTGTATACCGCAATTCGAGAAATCTACCACATGCATTAATAATTATATTCTACATATGGTTTATATTTAAGTCATATATCATCTATATTAGATTTTTCTAAAGATTGTTTATGTAAAGTGTTAATATATCTATGATATGTGATCATATGTTATTAAACCAAGTATGCACGTAATTTATATTGATAATTTACATTTTATATTGAATTATATGTTAATCATTTGGTCATTTATTTTGTATCCATTTATGTATAGACAAACTCACTCGTTAATTATCCAATTATTTATGATACACATGTTATATATACAATTTAAACTAGAGTATTATAACGGGCATTCAAGTGTTTTGTACTGAAATTCTACATGTCATATTAAACTGTCTTATTTTATATTCATTTATATGTAAGTGAACTTATTATTTTATTATCACATGATTTGTGTTACATATGTTATGTATGCAAATTAAACTTAAGTATTATAATTGGTATTTGATTGTTATATGAATAATGATTGATAACTTTGTGATCTTTCAATTTCAAAAGCAATTGAAAACTAATTATGCATCTTGTATAAGAAAATGTGTATATTTTCATTATATGGCATTAGCATACACATAAAATATTTGTTTTTCTTAATATTTCAAATATGACTACTGCATCAAAGAATATTATTGTTGATGTTAAAAAAGTGAAAACTTGAATAGTAAAAGCTATAAATTTTGGACCATAAAAATCTAATATATGATGAAAGAGCAAAAAGCTCTAAGACCATTAAATATAACCATGGATATTCTTAAGGAAAGAAATATGAGCTAACGTAAAAGGGGATCATGATACATATGAGATATGGTAAAAAAGGACTCATTAGCTCACATTATGTTGCTAAACAATATGGACAATGACATTGTGCATGAGTTTAAAAAGCTTGAGATTGCTAAAGACAAGTGGTATAATCTGGTAACTAGATTCAGAGGCACCTTAGTGACTAAATTTAGGTCACTTACTATCAAGTTTTTTTATATATAACAAATGACAACTATGTCTTGCAAAAGCATTTAAGGCATATAGTTAATATGATAAGTGATCAATGAGATATTGGTTATGAGTTATCTGATGAATAATAAGTATAAGTAGTTATTTGTTCTTTGCCTTAAATTTTAGAGCATATGAAAATGCACCCGAAATATAGTCAGAATACTAAAAATATAGAGAATGCTACAAATCTTCTTGTATTAGAAGAATATCTCAAAACTTCTAAGATAACCTATAAGGTATATGTAATTAATTATAACTCATATGAATCTATGAATAAGAAGCACAAACATTATGGTGTACTCAAATACTAAAGCTAAGAAAAATATTCATAATTGTTAGGAATCTAAAAAGGCCAGGTAGAACCAACATGGGAAAGAGAAACATCCTTTCAATAAAAAAACATAAAAGGAGTGAAGTGATACAATTACAACAAATGTTTTTTCACTTGTGATTGTAATGAGCCTGAAAAGATAATCTTTTATTACGAATATTTTTCCTATTTATTTTTCTTATTTTATTTTTCTAGCTAAATATACTTTGTGGATTCTAAACTTAGGAGCACAAACCATATACTGAAGGAAGGATAAGGATACTTTCATAGAATTTTGTAAAATCTTATGTGGAACATGATGGATTAACATAGGTGATAACTTAAAGAGTTGTTGTATAAGGGATTGACATATATACAGTAGACATGCATGGCAATCAATTCCTAATCATATGATGTGTTGTTTGCTCTAAAGATTCAAAGGAATCTTATTTTTGTCTTTTTATTAATAAAACTTAGATTTAAAGTAAACTTCCATTGTAGTGTAATGGATTTCTATCTTGGAAACATTTATTATGTTCATGGATTTATGTTGGATAGTTTTATTATGATAGATTGTGTTTATCAAATTAAAAATATAAGCAATTCCTTATTTACATCGTCTAGTAATTTAAATCATGATGCAATTTTATGACATGTTAAACTATATCATATTGATCAAAATTCAATAAGTCGATTAACTAAATAAGGCTTTTTAGGTTATTTAGATCAAGGAGATGTACCTACTTTAAACATTATCTAGCTAGTAAAATCACAATAAATCCATTTAGAAAGGGAAAATGATCTTATAATCCATCATAAGTAATTCATCTGAACATATATAGTCTAATCAATGTGAGCAAAATATATGAAACTATGTATTGTATCACTTTTATAAATGACTATACTCGGTATGATCAAGTATGTTTAATTTATTGCAATTCAAAAGCATTAAATAGTTTCATAAAATGTATGAATTTGATGGATAATCAATAATACAAGAAAATAAAAGCATTAAGAATGGATTAAGGACAAGAATATTCATATGATAAGTTCAAGATGTTATGTAATGAAATAGGAATGGAAAGACAATTGATTATTTCGTGAACCCTATAACAAAATAATGTTGCAAAAAGATGAAATAAAATGTTTCTAAAAGTGATTAAGTCTATGATGGTACAAGCAAATGGTAATTAGCTTTTCATCTTGCTTCTGTGCTTTCTTGACTTGTTGTAACAGGTTTGGTTTGGGCCCCAACTCAGCTACAATGGCTCCATCACCGGCTAATCTAGCATTCATTGCTCTTACCCTGCGTATGGTTAGCGTCTGCAGCAGGTAGAGACAGGACGAGACGGGACAGAGTTGGACGAGACATGACAAGAACTGAAGACAGTGAGATGTTTGGTTGCAGTGGACAGGACAGAAAATATTGTCCTTGTCCTGAGGACAGAA
>JANKOD010000009.1:7895639-7907828 GCA_026284645.1 Erythroxylum acuminatum | reverse complement strand
AATAACTCGTCACTGAGCACTTTTAGTAACAACCCTGTTGTAACCACCTGTGACCAACCCGATTTTGGTCGCTATAATTTTTAACGACCATTTTCTTATTTTTAGCAACCATTAATAATAGTTACTAAAACTAATTTTTCTTGTAGTGTGGTGTCATATATGGCTGTGTTGTTAAGTTACTTTCTTTGTTCAACAGGAGATAAATATCATAAAAGTAGAGAAAATTTTGCCAAAATTTTTGTAAATTGTAGTTTAGTTATAACATTTTATTCTGATGCAGGAAACGTCTATGAGCAGGAAAATCTATGAGCAGGAAGCCTACACCCGTCAACTCTTTTTGCACACTACACTAAGAAGCATGACGGTGTGACCTTCTTGAACACCCGGTGTAAAGAACTAAATGTATGTGAAATTTATGTTTTAATATTAATGCTTAATAATTATCATATATTAACATAAACATTGCCTTTTAATAGGACCAAATACAAGAAAGCATTCAACGACAGTCTCAGCAATTTGAAGATGTTGATGAGAGTCAAACCTATTTTTATGCAGTGGATGGTAGGGACTGTCGTGAGAGGATATTTGAGTTAGGTTCATTTGCAATTAAATGTTATTCACAATCCTCTACATCCAGTACTTCAGCATCTAGTAGGCGGTCCGCATCCAATGAAGTCTAAAGCTTCACAACACATTACAGACATTAGCAACTCAGTTGCAACAGTCGATGGAATATATAGCCCAGCTTTGTAATGAGATGGATGAGTTGAAAGGGAGGTAGCATCTCATCACAACATTCAAAGCATCCCTATTCACCAAATGAATAGCATAATTGTAGTCACCAAATGAATAGTTTTTAAATACTTATTGTTGTATAAAATAATTTTTTTATTATCAATTAAGATAAATTTTACTTTATATCATCAATCGACTTTCTGTTTTAACAATTTAATGTAGAAGCAAATCAAAATATTATCAACAAATAACTTATAACTATATAAATTATGTATCAATCATATATCAAATAAAATTAAATGCAGGGAAAAATTTAAAATAAACAATACCAGTATATTTACCAACGAAAAACCAAAATTCGTTGGTAAAATGTAATCAATTTATCGACAGATAACTAAGATCGATCGGTATAGTTAGTCATGAATTTATTGACGGAATTGCGAAATCTGTCGATAAATATACCGACAAAGAAGCTTTGTCCGTCCATCGTTAAATTTACTAACCAAAACAAACGTTTCGTCGTTAAATTTACTGTCAACAGAAATTACTATCGTTAAATATATCAACAGAATATAAAATATCTGTCGGTAAATTAGTGATGATAAATCTATGCTTTGTCGGCAATTATTACCTACAGCCATTTCTCTGATGACTGGTTGCGTCGGTAAATTCCGTTGCTAACTTAGCTTACCGACGAAAAATCTACACATTCCATCACTAATGTCATTCGCTAAACCTCTTTTTTTTTTTTTGTAGCGATTGCATTCCCTATATTTTTCTCATATACAATAATCCCCATTAACTTATTATGACTACTAATTTTGAACATAGTTCCAGTCGATCTCCAAGTTTTTCCATTAGTATTTGACTTCCAAGGATAAGAGATCTTCCCAGTAAACTTAATCAACTCTCCATTCTCTCTTAATTTCAGTATAGGCAATTGCTTAGGGAGAGAAGAGTCTCTCTTTAGTTCAATACAAAGCTTTGCAAAACACACGCTTTCCATTTAAGCTGTTTAAGTACCCATACCAGTGGGTTTGCCTAGAGCACTGACTAGGTAGCTCAATCCATTAACGGTCCAAAACTTAAACGGGACATTGTGGAAATGAATCCAAATTGGTATGGTTTTGAAGTTTCCTGAGTGAGAGTTGACACCTAGCTGCCAACATTGGAGGAATAGCAGATGGCCACTCACATGCCACGACCCTTGTTCCCAAATATAGTTAATGTTTCCTATAGAATTGAACTTGAAAAGGAACGATTCATCATCACGGAGCATCACCTTCTCTAGCCTTTTCTTTCCCCACCTTGACAATGCCCATGGTTGCACCACTGGAAATACTATAACCACTTCTTCCAAAAAATGCCTACCAATGTTGTTGCCCAAACTTTGGCTCCGAATTGGGGGAGTTAAGACACCCTCCTTCGTCACATCTTGAAAATGTTTTAGATTGCCTTTGTTGCATTGGATCTGGGGACGAGTTCTCCAATCTCCGACAGAGGGCTTCAAATTTGTAGTAGGTGTTGTTTCATAGTGAGAGGATGGGAGAGTTGTGAAATCTTTCAGAGGACAAGTTTGAGGGAGCTGTGTCTTCCTCACTGTCCATCCTTCCAGCCTAAGAAGGCCTTCCTAGGAGGAGAATTCCAAGAAGGAGGCAGAGGACAGTGGTCCGAGGAATGGAATCGACAAAGGAGGTGGCCAGAAGGGGGAAAATTGGTAAGGGTAAAAAGGTAAATGGTTGAGAGAAGGCAGAGAAAAAGGTTAGAAAGAGGAGGCTATATCATAAATTAGTCATTGTAACAATTAATTTGTGAATCTAACAAATATTTAAAGATGTTTTGACTATATATATAATATAGTTTTTAGTCGTTTAACAAATTAAAGACAATTTAATGATCAAAAACTTATTAATGAGAGTTTAGTATTCAAAGCACTTCTATTCATTGTGATTTGAGTTTAGGTCCTAGAGTATTAAAGTGCATAAAGTGATAAGATATCTGAGTTGTATTTATCATGGAGGACTGGCTATTCAAGCCTCGTTGGGACTACAAAAAATGTGATTTCTCCTTATCATTACCAAAATGAAAAAGTAAAAGATTTATATTCATTTGGAACGAGAATAATTTTGTTCAAATATTTTTTATTTATTTAAAAAGAATAAGTTAATAAAATATCAAATAAAACTGCTTAGATAGTAGAAGTATGCAAAATATATTTATTATATCACTATAAAAATTAAAACAGTTTGTAATTTATCTTTTTATTACTTTATTATAAATTGAGATGGCCTTCATTTAAGTTACAAAATTCAATCATTCTCTTCACCAAATAAATTTTAATTTATGAAATTTTTTTAATTTTATAAACACTCAATTTTTGCTCTACTATTTATTATATAAATATTGTTATATCTAAATAAGAGTTTTAAATTGTTTAGATAATATAATAGTTTAAATGTCATCTCGGAAAAGACAAAATGAGGGTTCCTAATCCTCATTGTCAGTCAGTCTAGCTGTTCTCCAAGTGTCACTACCAAGTCTTTTGGCGGCTCTATCTGCCGTTAAAATTCTGAAATCTCCCTGTTAAAATTTGTACAACTAAACTAATTCGTTTACAGGTCATAAAAGATTTTCCATACTAGATTTTTCAACTTCAAGGTTATCAGCATCTCCGTATTGCTCTTAAATTAAATCCACAATGTTATATACTCCCTCCGTTTCATAATAAGTGTCGTTTTAAAAAAATGCACGCTTATTAAGAAAGCTAATGAAATTATAGATATACTCTTATTAATACTACATGAATTGCCTTGAAATTGTGATCTGTGTAATTAAGATGAGAGAGAAATTGCATATTAATAAGAAATTGTGAGAGAAATTGCATATTAAATTGCCTTGAAAATGTGATCTGTGTAATTAAGATGAGAAAAATTAAAGTTTAATTTTCGAAGTAAAATTATAAACATACATACAAAGTCAAAAATAACATTTATTTTAAATAATTAAAATATATTTAAAACGACACTTATTATGAATCAGAGGGAGTACTACTTGCATCTTTTTATGTGACACTGTTATCTATTTTGCGTTGTCCTGAGTGCATGTGCCAACATTACTATCTTATTGATTTTTATTTACAAGGAGATGTTTATCTCGCTATATATAAAGGATAATGCTTATTTGTTTTTCTTTTCAACGTATGCTTGCAGTCCCTAATTTGGGACTATCGTTCTATTATTCGTTAATGCATAAAAATGCTTGATGAGTTGGTTCACTTGGCATTCCCGACGAAGATATACCACTGCTTATGAGAATTAGCAAAAGGTTCGGCAGACCTTTATGAGAAAGTTGGATAATGAATATGGACTGATGGCAATGATTGTTAATTAGATACCAGTTGATGAGTTAATTCCTAAATAATCATTAAATTGATGCCCATACGCCATGGAAAACAAGATCGTATTATTAAAAAAAGAAAGAGAAACTCCATTATCTTTATTATAATATCACCTCCAAAATTTTCGGGTTTACAGATGAACCTGGAAAAAAAAGAAGAAAGAAACTTGTTTATACTGATGATCTAGCATCAGTACGAGGCGTAGGATGCATAACGCATACTTGTGATTCTAAAATCTAACATCCTGGTGGGTTTAGAGTGCCAGTAATGGTGGGTTTGACATTGGTGCATTCAGACTTTGCAGGACCTTCGGTTCCAGCATAAGTAATGTCAATGTCAGCCATCTGCACTCCTTCGCAAGGAATGCCACTACTGCATAAAAGCTTAACTGCGGTTGGAGTAAATGATGTTCCTTTCACATTCTTGAAACTAACATTGCTGATCTTGACTTTAGATGGTTCCTGAAGATGATAAAAAGTGAATAGAAAACAGAACTGTGATGATAAAAAAGTGTTTTTAGTGTGGACAGGAATTACGTACCTTAGCATTGCATTGGTTCCAAGGACAATACATTTGGTCTATAAGCACAGGGTTGCTGACATTGTTCAGTATGATATCCTCAAAATGGACGTCGGCAACACTGCCAGCCTCTAATGCAGGCCAAGATTTAATTCTGACACCATTGTCAGTGTTTGTGAAGGTACAATTCTTCACAAAAACTCCAGTAACAGGTTCTTCGGCTGGGTACTTTCCAAGACTTCCAATGCTGATACCGTGGCCAGGTCCGCAGTTAACTCCTGTAATGTTTATATTTTGGCAGCCATCGCCCAAGGAGATACAATCGTCACCAGTGGCGATATGTGTATTGATAATATTAATACCATTGGATTTTCCGATATGGATGCCGTCAGTGTTGAGGCTTTCCGCTGGAGCAGTGATGTTAAATTCTTGGAAGGTGAAGTTACTGCAACCGATCACATTAACGTGGAAATTTTTGCTGTTGAGCGAAGTCACCTTTGTGATCATTGTATTATTGAAGAAATTAAACCTCAAATTCTGATGAGGAAAAGGGTTGAGTTTGTTAGTCTCATACCAAAATTAAAATTTTTGAGGTAATGGTTAGAATAAAGCTTACAACGGCAAGAAGCTTGCACTTGGGATCTTTGTGACAATTATTCTGTCCCCAAGCAGTTTCTCCTAGGCCATCAAATATTCCACCTCCGGACATGGAAAACGTGTCGACGTTATCCATGGTAATCCAACCCTCGCCAAGTGAGGTTGGGTCTGCTGGGGCTTTGAAGGTGCCTTGAAGTTGAAAATCAAGAGGTGCCTTGCAAGGACCTTTCAGTGCTGTTTTACCTAATAAAAAGATGCCTGGTGGTACCAGGATTGAGCTTGGAGTTGTTGATGCACAGGCTTCAGTCCAGGCTTTTGTCAAAGCCTAATCAGAAATAATAATAATCAGATCATGAAATAATTACTCTATCCTCGTTTCAGACAATGCCATTTTTACCTGAACGCTATCTGTCTTCTCATCAGCTACCGCTCCATATTTTGTGATATCAAACGTAGCAGGTTGGCTGTTAGCTGTATATGCCAACACCATCAATAATAGAGTTACCGCTGAGACTGAGATTGCCATCTCTTTTGTTCTTTGTTAATTTCCTGTGATTTGTGTTGCAATACAATGGACTTTAACCTCTCCTTTTATAGGAGCATAACATGTAGAATTGGTCAAACTCTCTGGTACGATATTACCTTGTCTCTCCTAAATTTGTATCATAAACAAGCATTCAAGGGACTAGATTGCGGTTACGATACAATATCGCTAGTCATTAGTCCTTTTTTCTTGCCGAGTTCCTACAACTCAGGAATTTGATGACCAAAGCATCCAGTGGACACACCAATGTTTGTTACTGAACATCTCCTCTACGCGGCGTATCATGAATTTAACTTTTATTAAACCATATATGATCGTGTGAGCTGGATGGTTGAGTTACATGTATAAAATAACAAAGACTGATAATTATAAAGGTTAGTGCTCAAGGTGGAAAATGATGAGAAACATAGTATAAACAACATTGTATGGTATTAATTTTCGTTCTCAAAGACAACCTAATGGTACAAAGATTAAATTAAAAAATAAAAGAAGACTCTTAAAACTAATTGTCGAAAAGGTCATAATTTTGTCTGAAGCGTATGTCTGCTGATTACTTGTTCCAATTGTAACAGCATTATTATTCAAATTTGCATGTTTATTTAATTTACTACGTGGAAACTCAATCACATTGTAATCTGGAAGGCCAATTAGTCTTCTTCTTTAAGGCAATCACCACAAGAAAATTAGTAATTACCGACATAAGAGAAACTGTAGAAAATTACCGACGGAAAATTATTTTTCGTAGGTAATATTGTCGAGCAAGATTACATTTTGCGACGGTAAAAGTATCTGTCGATATAAAAGAGGAAAATTATTTCGGCAAATTTTCTGACGGAATATAACGACGGTAGAAGATTCCCGTTGGTAAAGGAGACGGGAATGCTTGATGGAATAAAAAAGTTTTAGGTTTACCGACAGAAATATTTTCGTCGATAAATTTTAGAGTAAACGTAATCATTTCTTTCGGTTTCAAAGTTTTTAATATAATGAGAATGACGTCGTTTGGTTTAACAATAAACGACGTCGTTTTCCTATGCATTTAGCCTACCCGAAGACCCCCTCCCTTTCCCTTGCGTCTTTTTTTTTCATTTTTTGCAGGCGATTCATCTTCTGCTTGTCGGCGTGTGTGTTCATTTATCTTCTCCAATCGATGTCATTGTGTCCTTCGGTGGAGGTAAGTCATTCAGTCTTTGTTCTCTGTGATTTTTTGTGTAACCTGTGTTGGCATCGAACCTAGGAGTTTTTGAGGTGTTTTTGCGTTTGTTTTGGATTTTCTATGGTGTATTTGTGTTTGCAATGTCCTGGAAAACGTTGAGGAAGGAAAAAGACGTGATTTGCTTCAGTTCATTGGGATGAATATGTTATGTCTTTAAAATGTTCGACGAATGTTCTGAGTGGGTTCTCTAATGATTTTCTCCTTGTTTTAAATATCTATGGCTATTAAGGTTATTATTTCTTCTCATAAACTAGATTTCATGACCTGCTTTGTCGAGATTGCAGTTGAGAAATCAATTATGTGAGTTCAAACAATAATGAAAATGACGAACTAATCGATGGGATGGGTCTAATATGTGCATAAGTTGTTCTATACAATATTGTTATATAGTTGCGGCAATGGGATATTATTCGAAGTATGCTTTGATGCTAATGTTGTTTATGTTATTAATTTTTGTTCAATTGTATCGGGGCACATATGAGTTCTTTTACTATTTAGAATCATTGTCGTTTCGTTATATAATTTGCAATAACTGGATGGTGAGTTCAAGTTATCTTTATATGTGCTGGCTTATTGACTCAACAGGTTTTCTTTTGTCTTCTTTTAGATCCTATTTGGTAAATAAATTGAACCAAAAAAAAGAAGAAGAATTCTAAAGGTTCGGTTTTGTTCAATATAAGATAAATCATTAAAAAATCCAAATTTGCTTACCGATTGATTTTAGTGTTTATTTTTTTTGGTTGGTTTAGTTGAGCACTTGAAATTAGATTCAATCTATATAGCACTTGAAATTGCTATATAGACAAGTGCTATATAGATATGGTAATTCATATTAACTGCATTATTCATATGTATTATAAATTTTTTGTTAGTATGTATAAATAGTTTAGTTTATATGAGTCATAATAGCTATAAAGATCACTATAATGATAATTCCAAAAAAAAAAATTGATTAATAGTTCATCTTAACATATCAATATCATATAGTTAGATGTATCATCTACTTAATAATTAGTCTTGATATATCATTTTCTTGTTATAGTTCGTCCGCCTCCCAAGAATTACTTCATATAAATAAGTCTCATATGGCAAGGAGGTTTTAGTAGTAATTATACCACAAGAAATTTTGATATTTGGTTCTCCGAACAAAGGAGACCAAAAGAGTAATTATTATTTATTCTTAGTTTCAAGGCTCTATGAACTACGTACCAATCATGACGGCCATTATCCTACTATATGCAGGAATGCTACCATCCTGGTCCTCTTTGGTTTCCTACTATGCCTCTTTCTCGACATTGATAAATAATGATGCTGTTACGAAGCACTTATAAGGCACAGATTCATAAGAAGTTAAAGAGTATGTCAATAATAAGCTAAGCTATTTATTGATGACATGTGTGTGACTATTTCAATCACAACCAACTCATTGAATTTGTAAACACATGCTTACCTAACATGATTTGACCTAAAAATAATAATAAGAAACAAAAAATTTAGAAAACAAGAGGATTTGATGAATTCCATTGTTCACCAAAAGGAGATTGTTGATAATTTTTATAGTATTGAGGTTACCTGGGGGCTTCTTAATTAAAATGATGATCAAAGTGGTGGAAAACAAAGATGTTATACCAATGGTGAGGATAGATACTTTGAGTTTTGAGTTATTTTCTTTGTTCAACAGGAGGTAAATATCATAGAAATAAAGGAAATTCTGCTGAAATTTTTATAAATTATAGTTCACTTATAACATTTATTCTGATGCAGTAAAAGTCTATATAGGCACGAAGCCTACACCCCTGTTAACTCTTTTTGCATTCTCACACTAAGAAGCATGATGGTGTGACCATTGTTAATACTTGATGTAGAGAACTAAATGTATGTGAAATTTATGCTTTAATATTAATTCTTAATAAGTATCACTTACTAACATAAACAATGCTTTATAATATGACCAAATACAAGCAAGCATTCAACGACAGTCTCAGCAGTCTGAAGATGATGATGAGACTCAAACCTATCTTCATGTAGTGGGTAGTAGGGACCGTCGTGGAAGGATATTCGACTTAGGTTTATTTACGAACACATGTTATTCGTAATCCTCCACATCCAGTACAACAACATCTAGTAGGTGGTCTGCACCCAATGAAGTCCATGAAGGGGAGGCGTAGCACCTCATTATAGCAATCAGAGCATCCGTGGTCATCAAATGGGTAGCGTACTTGTAGTCATTTTGTATGAATTACAAATATTTATTATGTACAAAATAAAGTTTTATTATCAATTAAGATAATTTTTACTTTATATCATCAATCAACTTTCTGTTTTAACAAATTAAAGGTTGAAACAAATCAAAATATTATCAAGAGATAACTCATAAATGTTTAAATTATGCATAAACCATAACATCGTCAAATAAAATTTAATGCAGAGAAAATTTTAAAAATAGCTTTTAGTAAATTTACCAACATAAAAATAATGTTCGTTAGTAAAATCTATTCGATTTACCGACAGATAACTAATAACTGTCGGTAATAACAATATTAACTTACCGACGGAATAACCAATTCCGTCAGTAAGTTTGCCGATGGACATATCTTATTTGTCAGTAACTTTACCGACCGAAGATAGCACAGAATAACCGTCGGTATATTCACCGACGGTTACACAAAATTTTTATCGGTAAATTTGTGGTGAACATTCTATGATTCGTCGCAAATTATTACCTACGGTCGTTTCTCTGACACCTTGGTTCGTCGGTAAATTCTATCTCTAACTTAACTTTCCGACGAATTATGTAGATGTTCCGTCGGTAATTTCCATCACTAAACTTAATTTTTCTTGTAGTGAATGGTACTTCTAAGGGGATTTGGACCTCAAATTTTACATAGTATCTGCTGTTACCGAATGGGACATGTAGATGAGGTAAGTTCACTAATATGACGCACAAAAATTGCGTGAAACATATATATGATTGTTTTTTTGCAATATATTTTACATCATAAATGTGTTAGACAATTGAAACTTCTTTTGTGTTTCTTTATCCTCCTTTCTTATCACGTTTCTTTAAAGTATTTCTGTTGAGGCCATGATCTAGAATGTTGGAATTTTTTAATGTTCTTCTTGATCTCCCACTTTTGATTTACTTTGATTTGTGACTGTTGCTCTTTTTTCTTGTATTTCATGTTTTTATATAGAGCTTACGGTCTTCGGGTTGTGTCTAGGGTTTTCCCATTTTGTTTGGTTCCTAAAATAACCCTAAACCCTAAAACAAATGAAAAAATTCATGTCTGGAAATCTCCTATCACGATTGTGACCATTGTGCTCCATGTTTCATCCTCTCTATCTCAATCGTGCTCCATGAGGCATGATCGTTACGAAGGCCATGCAGCCTCTTGCATGCCTGTCACGATCGTGCTCCTCATGCATGATCGTTACGCCCTTCATGTCACTTCCATCTTTCTTGTCCTTTAATTTCCTTATTTCCATCACTCATAGACACATCAAACACCTCCTGAAACATAAAATTAAGATTAAATTAAAGTTCTAAACCACACAAACACATAGAACATAAACAAACACTCACAATAACACAATTATAAGCCTATATATATATATGTGTGTGATAATCATTTAATAAACAATTAAAAATGCACTGAAACACTTAGGAAAATATAGTATGAACTATATTTATCAACATACCCAGACTTAAACTTTTTCTTGTCGTTAAGCAAAAACAAAAACATAAACACAAATAAACATTAAAAAACATAAGCATGCATGCATGCAACATGCAATAATGATACAATAACATTGAATCTTATGGAATCAATTTAACCATGAACATCAATCATTGTAAATGTGCCAATATACTAACCTATTCCTTTTATGTTTAAATACTTTTAATTGAATATACATATTAATCAAAATGTTAACACCATATTCATACACCTATAGCACTTGTGAACATAGATTTATAATTAGTGATCAATCAAAAAGGCAACTATTACTAAGTATCCTTACATTTCAAAGATCAGTAGGATTTATTTATTAAAACACCTTTTTATTATTTTCTTTAGCATTAACTAGTCTTTTAATGCAAAGGAAAACATTTTGTCTTGATTGTCCACTGGTTACTCAACTAGGCCAAGTTTTTATTTAGCTTAGTTGAAATGTCATTTTAGCCTTTTAAAGTGAAGATAAATATTTTCTTGTAAATGCCCCTAGTTACTCAGCCATATCACATTCTCAACTGGCTACTAGCTCTATTCTTAATCCACGTTTTTTCAAAAAGGACTAGCAGAATAGTTATTTATTTAACATATTTTTATTATTTTCTTAGCCTACCTCATTTCTTTGTAATCATCATTCTCATGAATGGTTACTAATAATGTTAACCAATTCAATTAAGTGAAGAATAGGTGTCATATCCTAATTAACATGTATGTTAGAAACCTAAAACATAAAATTCACAAGTCAATATGCCTTTACAACTTAAATGACCATGTTCAAATCTAAACTAATTACTTCAAATTCTTGCCATTGCCACACTCACACAATTCAGACATAACAAAATGTTCACACAATGTCAACTTAATCAAAAACTAATAATGTGATTTGCAAAATTTACACACATATGACATGCTAATGCATAAACCTCTCGGCGCTTAGACAACAGGTTGTTCTCAATGAAAGAAATCAAACATCACACATTAATAGCAAAAAAAATAATAAGAAGGAAAGATTTAGAGCAAAAATCACTTATGGAGATTGAGGTGGTGATGGTGTGGGTGAAGGAATTTGAACACCTTAAGTAGCAAAGTACTTCATAATCTTCTTTATGTCTCGTCACTGTTTTTGTTATTCTCACGGTATCTTCTTCAAGTGCGCCTCCATGGTGCTCATATGCTTCGCTATAAGCTTGTTGTTTTCAAATACAAAATTAAAGACCATCTTCCAACCTTCCTCTTCATTTTCCTCCATTTCTTCAATTGATGAGACTTTGTTGGACCCCGATTTCTTTGCTTAGTAAACCAGCATGTTTATTTTATTTTGAGGTTTAGTTTGAAAATTACCTTTTGGTTAGAGTTAATTGAGGATTTTAAATTTGCTTAGGTTAAGAATATTAAATAGAAGGATTGGATTAAATTGGAGTTTTGATAAATTATGAGAATTGGACCATTA
>JANKOD010000009.1:7770439-7781460 GCA_026284645.1 Erythroxylum acuminatum | reverse complement strand
GCTGAGTCTATAGCGGCATGAATTTCCACATTAGCTTAGGAATTGGATTTTATTTTGGGCCCTAAGTAAATCAATTTCATTGACGGAAATTAATGTGAATCTTACAAGATTTGTTCTGAGGGCTTTAATGGAGTTTATAATCATATATAAGTATGAGGGTTTCGAATTAAGTAGTTGGGTTTCGGAGACGGGATCCAACATGAATGATTGCGTTTAAGGTTAAATTTATTTCATGAAATTGAAGCCATTGTCTCATTATTACATTGTGTGCTTTGTGATTTTGTGATGTTTTTTTATTTTGTTTGCTTTATGACAAGCAAACGTTTAAGTGTGGGGATATTGATAAGTATAAATTGCATCATGTTTTAGGGCATAATTTGATAAATGTTTAGTCGTTAATTCAATCATTTTGTATGTGTTTAGGCTAAAATTGTGTTAGTTTGTGATTTATTTATGTTTTAAGTGTTTTAAGGGTTGGTACAAGCTTTTGAGCTTAAATATTATGTTTTTGAGGTACCTTAATGTTTTTCAGGGTCAACATCGAAGAACGGAAGAGTTTCAGAGACATTTAAGTCAAAACAATGGCCGAAGATTGTGGCTTCTCATGCCACAATCATGACAGAAGCTCCAGGTTTGGTAAAGCTCAATGAATAACCCAAAATTGTGGACAGAAGACTCAGATGTGAGCCACTATCGTGGCTTGCAAGGTCACGATCGTGGCTTGGGGCAAACAAACAGATGCTTTATTTCGAGAGATTTTTTAGACCTTTCAAACCTCCGTAAAAAACCTTAGGTTACCCAAAACACAAAGAAGGATAAAAAGGAACAAAAAGAGGCAGAGAAGGGGGAGTTTGAAAGTAGCCACCATTGAAACACTAAGTGAGAATATCGAGAGAGAGAAAGAGAAGAAGGAAAAGGAAAAAGAGGAAGACGAAGCTGACTTGACGTGCTTCTCGGATAAGGAGGTTTTTCGACATCGCTGCCTTCCATCGTCTATTCCAAGTTTTATTTCCTTTTCGTTTCGATTTTATTGCTGTATATAACTGAAATGGATAGTATGATGATAGGAATTGGAATATTGATGATGTTCTAAACTTTCCTTCGGGATTTTATTTTGACTAAATGATAGTTCAGTTTATTGTGTTATTTGGCTGATTTTCATTATTTAATTACGTTATTGCATAATTCAATAATAAACTGAGAGGGTGAACTGAATGAAAAATGATTAAATCGAATTAATGAGAGTTAGGTGAATTGATAGAAACCGTAATAAATCATATTAATAATTGTGCAAAGAGAGATCCTGTATTGTTTCCCATCCTAATTTCCCAACAGCTTAAATGGTTGAAAGACTCTTTAATGTATGTATACAACACCAAAAACCTTCTTGATATAAAACAAATAAGAAAACACATATTTATATTGTTTGGAACTCTTACTAGCCAGTGGAGCCTAGAACTAGCTGTTACAACAGCTACTTACAGCGCATTGGTCAACCAATTTAGTCGTTAGAATATTTGTCGACATCAATCAATGTTGCATTAACTCTCATTGCAAATTAAAGAATGACCTTAACAAGCCTTGATCTTCTTTTGTTCTTAATTTGATGTTCATTTTAATGGAGGTAAACTCCCAATTCTCTTTATTAATTTCATAAATTATTTTCTTAAGGTGAAGACTTTATTTTGTTCTTATATTGTTTTTCATCGAAATAATAAATTTATTAGTAATAATTAGTTTCGATATTATCAAAACACCGATTAGAACCTGCCTTAATTCAACACTTATTTTTAATCGCTCATTAAATCTTTAGTACATTTGGCCGATATTACATAAATTAAAGTTACACAAGGAAGGTGGTACCTCCAAACTTTAACAACACGAATGTCTTTTGTTCAAGTGCAGGAGAAAAGAAAGAAAGAATATCAAAATGAACGAAACAATCTTTTATATATATATATATATATATATATCACAATTGACTTATTTATCCTCACTAATTTCAATATTCTTTATATCTTTTATTTTATGTGACATTCACGAACTAAAGATGACCTCCACCTGCAACTCGGAGACGATCAAATTGCAAGCGAAAAACAACAGATGATGCTCAAAATCAGATCGTATAATAACACACATTAATGTTTATTAAAGTGAAAAATGGAATTGGAAAAGGCCTACCAAATAAAATACATACAGTCTTCTCAGCTCCATTTTGGCCTTTTACTCAAAAAGTAGCCATAAATTTCAAACAAATAAATGCTTAAAAAAGAAAAGGAAAATAAACTCCTTCCATTTTCAGCCCCTCCCTATAAATTCTTCACACCAGACTCCTTCTCAAAGCCACAGGCAGCCCTTTTTTATTTCTCTCAATACAGTATTTATTTGTAAATTGCAATCTGTTTGGTAATAGAATATAGAATTAGCTTATTGAAAACACAGCAATCGTAACTCAATTTGAAGGGGAAGGGGGCATATTGTGTAGGAGGATGAGCATGCCCTCTATTTTTGTTCATATTGTGCCTCCTCTCAGATCTTAATTATTTGTTTTTCTTGACGAGATTTGGCATCTGGGTTTTTCTTTAATCGGTGCGTTTATGGTATTTTGGATTTGGATCTTTGATTCACTTTTCAAGTCTGGACATTTATCAGATTTTGTTACTGAATCTGTTTCTGGGTTTCTCCTTCCTGTTGTTTTTTTTCCCCTTTTGTTGACATTTTAATACCCAGGTTTGGTGGTGTTAAGGTTGCTTGGTTGATTGATAGTTTAAGGATCTTTTCCTTTTTTAATCTGACAGAATATAGGAGTTAAAAGTGTTCAAATAAGGTATTGTAGTGGTTTTTTGCCTGGGTTCGTTCAATTATAATGCAATTAACTTCCATTCAACGCCTGCATTTCGTTGTACTATTGCTGATGATGTTCAAATTATGTGTTGCGTTATGAATTGCATCCTGTTTAAAACTTAAAATAATTGGCATGCATGTATGATTGCTTTTCTGAATTAGATGAATTATTGCCCAATTTGTGATTGTTATTTCTGGGATTTGCTACTGAGTTAGCTTAGTTTTGCTTTGTAGAGAGGAAAGAAAAATGCAATCTGATAATGGCAAGCTATTCATTGGTGGAATTTCTTGGGACACCAATGAAGATCGACTCAAGGATTACTTTGGGTCTTTTGGAGAGCTAGTGGAGGTTGTCATCATGAAGGATCGTACCACAGGGCGTGCCCGTGGATTTGGTTTTGTTGTTTTTGCTGATCCAAATGTCGCAGACAGAGTCATAAAGGAAAAGCATAACATTGATGGCAGGATGGTGAGTGTCTGCTCAAGTCTAATTAAAAGCTCTAGATTGATATGTAATTTATGACCATTGGTTCGATTGTTATTTTCCCATGAAGGCATGAATCCAATATCTAACTGCAGCAGTTTTATAGTTCTGAGTTACATTCAATTCGTTTTTAAATTGAGCCATACAATCAAGTGGAGCTAGATTGAGCTATTTTATTTTCTTTTCTTCTGTTGCATATGTTATCATTGAAAGTTCCATTGCTTAGTCTTTGATGTTTTTTACGGTTAACTTTTCACCCTAAGGTGGAAGCGAAAAAGGCTGTTCCTAGGGATAATCACAACATTCTGACCAGAAACAATGGTAGTAGCACCCATGGTTCTCCAGGTCCAGTCCGCACAAGGAAGATTTTTGTAGGAGGTTTAGCATCTACAGTTACAGAGAGTGATTTTAAGAAGTATTTTGATCAGTTTGGAACAGTTACAGATGTTGTGGTAATGTATGATCACAACACTCAGAGGCCACGGGGATTTGGATTCATCACTTATGATTCTGAGGAGGCAGTGGACAAAGTATTGACAAAGACATTTCATGAACTAAATGGAAAAACGGTTGAGGTTAAGAAAGCAGTTCCCAAAGAGTTATCACCTGGACCTAGTCGTAGCCCACTGGGTGGATATAACTATGGTCTGAGTAGGTCAAATAGCTTCCTTAATGGCTTCACTCAGGGATACACTCCTAGTACGATCGGAGGCTATGGACTTAGGATGGATGGTAGATTTAGTCCAGTGGCTGGTGGCCGAGGTGGGTTTCCACCATTTGGTTCTGGTTATGGAATGGGTATAAATTTTGAGCCAGCATTAAGCCCTACTTACGGGGGGAGTGCAACTTTTACCAGCAATCTCAGCTATGGGCGAGGAGCGAGCCCTTACTATATTGGCAATACAAATAGGTTTGCTGGTCCTCCTGTAGGTTATGATGGAGGCAATGGAGGTAATACTTCCTTTTTCAGCTCAGTAAGTACGAACTTGTGGGGTGATGGGGGACTTAACTATAATACCAGTTCTGGAAGTTCTAACGCATATGCGGCAACTGGAGGTGGAAGTTTTGGAGGAAGCACTTTTGGCAGTAGTGGAGTTAACTGGGGTTCTTCACCACTTTCTGGTCAAGGTGGAGGAAATAATGTCTCCACTAGCAGTCTGAATTTTGGCTATGGAGATGGTGAAAACAGTGTAGGTTTGGGCACAGGTGGCTATGGTAGAAGCAGTGGGAATGCTATGGCCCCAACATCATCATATGCTGCATCAAATGGTGCTTTTAGTGGAACGTTAACTAAAATTTATGCCGGAGGTTCTGATTTTGCAGACTCCACTTGGAGATCATCAAATTCTGATCGAGAAGGATCTGGCTCCTTTGGTTATGGACTTGGAAATGCCACTTCGAATGTTTCAGTTAAAAATTCTCCTGGTTTTGTTGGTGGTTATAGTGTTAATAAAAGACAGTCTAATAGAGGTAAGATCTCCTTGTCATTTGTATCCATTCAACTGTTGCCTCTGTTTATCTGTGCATTGTGATCTTGGGGATCTAATTATTGAAATTGAACCATTAGGACAGATGTTTATGCAATAGTTTTTGGATCTTGAAACCATAAAGGTCACAAGGATCACCTACACAAATGTTCATCAGAACATTTGTATCTTTAAATCATGATGAGATTAATTAAAAGTGGATGTCTTTTTGTGTGAACCTATTTGATTTTAGCTTTTCTTAGCGTAGTCTTTAATGCAATCCCTTCAATCATATTCCATTGAACCAACAATTTTTTGTTTATGTATAGCTCAAAAAAGGAATCTTGTTGAGGCATTTTATGCAATTGCTGAATGATTCAATGGTTCTATTAACGGAAAGATAACCAAGGATATATTGGCAGAAACTCATAGAGCTTAGTTTGGTTTAGATTTAAATTAAAATATTGCTAACTTGGGTCACATAAAGAGGATAAAAATTTGCTTAGGAGAGGACATCCTACATTTAGGAGGCCAAGGAGCTGTCCTTTTTGGATGCTCAAGCAAAAGCCAACTTCTAAATACATTCTTGTTTGTAATGTTTACTTGTTAGTGATTTACTAGTTCATGTCTTATCTCTTCTATTTTTGTGAAGCACTGTTTTAGATTCTCAAAATTGATTTACTTATGCCACAGAAAAATGAAGGATAATAGATTCTTGTACATATGAGGACAAAATGACTTAACAAATATTTAAGGTGTTAGTTTTTAGGCAGTTGGTTGCATACTTTCTACGACCTCATAGTCACACTTTTAATTTTTACTTGTTTCAGAGTCATAATCTTTTCTTACAGTAACCATTGCATTCTGTCACATGGTCTTTAGGTCTCCTTCATAAATGTTTCTTTCTTCAACTGGAATCGAACTGCTTATCATTGTTTGTATTTAATTATCAGGCCATCATGGTTGGTATTGAGCTGAAATTGCTAACTCTTATCCATAGGATTTTGTTCTTCTGTGAAAAGTTGTATCTTAACTAGTAAGGCTTGCATAGTAATTAAGATGCACTTGTGTTTCGTCTACTTCTTTTATCTATCTGGTTAAAAGCAAGATAATGGAAAAACTGACGGTTTTGGAATTGACAAATTTAATTTCTTGTGGTGAATGCGTAATTGCTTGGTGCTATTCTATTCTAAGAGACAGGAATGATTCTCTGATGATATGCTTGCTGACAACTCCAATATGAAGATCTTTTTAGTCACTTTGGTCCTCCTTTATGTCTGTTCCTTTAAGATAGACCATAGCTTTAGAAGTCATCATCTGTGCAGCAACATCACGTACCCTTTAAAACATGCAATCATAAAAACAAAGGACACCTCTAAGGTGCATCGTCTTTAAGTACTTCAACTGGGTTTTGACAGAAATACTCTGTTTTTTTTTTCTCCTTTAATTCCATTTTCTTGAGCTATAAGCATATAAGTGACTATATTTCTCTTTGACAGAGTTCTTGTCCTAAGAATGGATCTGAGTGCATAATGTGAGAACTAGGATTATAAAGTGGAAGGAACAGGGGATGAAATGCAATCTATACCAAATGTACTGGAGACCCAAATAGTAATGATCTGAAACCATGTTCTCGTTCCTAAATAGGCTTGCAATATGTTTCTAAATTGAGTTTGTTCCTAAAACTCAATTCACTTGATTCCTATATTTGCTTATTAGAATTCTTTTCCTGAACAACATTCTGGATTGTACTTCTCTTCTTTAGGGTGCATTTGTTGGGAGATATAGTCAGTTGAAATGACCCGTATGTTAGTTTACTATATTTAGTATCTTTTGTGACATCAAGAAACACTAGGGGTTAAATTTAATCAAACAACAAGGTTTACATGGCACTAGTGGGGGCTACATTAAAGTATTGAAAAGTTACAAAGTCTAAAGTTCGTGAAGAGAATAGTTCTTATACCTACGTCACTCTTTCTCTCTCCCCCTCTTTCCTTGTGTCACTTTTGATATTTTCTTTAACAACGAAACTTTATTTGTTTCGTATGTAATCTTACACATGAAAGCATGCTTAATGTTTATCCATGTAAATATCATTCTTGTAACATAAAATTTATTTGTTAGCCCTTTATAAACACTCTTTAGGATGTAGTTAGAAAATTTTGAGAAATATGTGATCATGATTCCAATTTTATGGTTACAATAATTATAGTTGGTTTTCAGCAAAATAGTTTGAATGGCCTAAGGATTTGGATGCTGGGTGTGAATGCATACTAATTATGTAGCTGTATTTTCTTGTGTTGGTCAACACATATGTCTACAAAATTTGAACACCTTGCTTATTTGTTTACAACTGATTATCATTGACTGATATTTTTTTTTCTTCATTGATTTTTAATAATGCTTCCATCCCCATTCTTGATTTATATTGGTCCAGGAATTGCTGCCTAGGAGTTTATTTTGGTTTTCAAGATATTGTAGCAAAGATAATTTGGAGAAGCAGGTGAACTGTGAATTTCTGCACTTCCCCTCTATAATATTTTCGGTCAAAGAAAATTGGTCATAGCTAACTGGAGTGCCTGTTTTGAAGAACTAAAGTTAGAAGTATAAGGGATTTTGTGCTAAGGTTTGAGTTCTGAATTACCCCTCTTTGTTTTTGTTTTATTTTGAGTGAGATGTAAAAGCAGCTTGCGGGATATAGTAAAAAATGTATTATGCATCTCTGTTGAGGCAGTGATACAAAAAGATCATAGACTACTCTTTTTTCGTTCTTTCCTCTTAGATTTTAATGTTCTGTAATATCTGGCAGTATTTGTTGATTCTTGTCAGGTATACTTTGAATTGTCCCATTGTTGGGTTTCCTTCTAAAAGGATTGTACTTGGGGTTCTTGTTGATTTTATTAGTGTGAAACATTATAGGGGTACCCATCTAAGGTTCCCATGAATAAGTCATCAGATTACTATTCTTTTTATGAGAATATTGATTAAAACTTGTCACTCTGTAGAATAGACCATATGGGAATATTTATTATCATTTCTTGATTTCAATAGCTTGGCAAGAACTAAGAACCTGAATGCTTTGGACAGCTCATTGTACAACTAGTTTAGATAAAACTAGTGTAGTTGGTCAGTTTCTGTTAAACATGTGCACATTGTACTTATGTGTATAGTTTTCAATTTGAGTTCTTTTGTTAGGCTCTCTGTATAGTGATCATGTAAAATAGTATAATCTCTTTTGAAAAGTAATGTAACTAACTTTTAAGTAATAAGCTGATTTCTTGCTTCTATCTTTACTTGTTGATTCTCTTACTTTTCTTTGCATTCTAGAATTGCAATTAAATCAAAATGTTGAACCTTCTTTCAAAGCTCTCCAAGCTTAACACATTTTTATTTTCTCTACAGTATAAAATTAAGATAATATATAAACTTTTTCATATGAATGCATTTATAATTCGAAACAACACTATTTTATGTCAATGTGAAATTGGAATTTTATGATTAATATATACATCGATTAAATAAAAAATTTTAAGTTCTTTTAGTTTTCATATAATGAATTTGAACTTTTTAATAGAAAAAACAATAAGGATATTTGGTATTTTCATATTTTCAAGAGGAGTTTGAATTTGCTATTTTCTTTTTTTTTTCTTACTGTTGGTTTTTTGCTAGTCCACCACTAATTTTAACTAATTTCTAACCAAAATAATTTTTACTGTTGGTTTTTCACTAGTCCACCACTAATTTTTACTAATTTCTCACCCCTTTGTTTTCAATTCACCTAAATCTATGTAAATCTTAATTTTGAAAAATATTATTGATTCCAGATTTTTGTAATGATTTGAGTTAAACATAATGATTTTGGTGGTTTGTACTCATCTCTACCACTGCAGATTCAACATTTTCCTGTTTTATTTCGGTTAAATGTTCTTCTGACGAATGTGTTTGGTGCTTGTCAGGCTTTTGATCACAACTCTTAATCTGCAATGACGAAAACCAAATCACAAGAAGGATGTTCATACCAAAACAGAAAATCATCCAAACATCTATCATAACTTGATAGTAGATCTATATTACTAGTAATTATTGAAATTTGATTAGAAGATAATTGATGAGATAGTTGAAGATGAAAGACATTTATGGATCGATCTATTAAGTCATACCTGAATCCATGATAGTGTTTGTAAGGATTGATTCCCTCTCTACCTTTTCTTCTTTGATTAGTTTCCTCGATGATTTAGAAACCTCACTTAATATATGTTTTCTAAAACATATGAACAACCAACCAACATGTCTGTTGTTGTATTTTATTTTTAAAGGAGAGAGGGAAAGGGTGTTGGACCTATTTGAGATTAAGTCCTTAATACCCAATAACCATTATCTTAGGCTCTTTTCATTGGACTCAAATCCATAAGTAACATGGGCCACTAAATAATTTAAGAATCTCCCACTTAGCCCATGTTACGACTTGGTGATTCAACAATAAAACTTTAAGTGCACACAATACATGGAATCGATCAAGTCATCCTTAATTGAATTAAGATGATGAGATCATGGCGGTCACAAATTATACAACATGATTCCTTCCATGTATCATATAATCAACTCAACTCATAAAACTTTAAGTGGGTAATTCTATAATTGTTATCTCATATAAATAATTATTGTATACAATATAATATGGATAACAAGTGAGCAAAAATATGACTGTAATTGAGTTAACAAGTGTCATAACAATTTGAGTAAAACATTTATATGTATATATACATGTCGAACGCTATGCTAACAAGGACTTATCTATGATGCCCATTCGTTCAACATGGCCAATAAATGTTTTGGGCGATAAACCTTTAGTTAACGGATACGCTATCATTAGATCGGTACCAATATGCTCAATTGACACTTTATGTTTTTGCACTTCTTCTTTCACAGACAAGTATTTCAAATCCATGTGTTTCGCACCCTTTAAATACTTGTAATTCTTAAAGAAGAAAACGGTTGCGGAATTATCACAATAAATTCTTAACAATTTATTAATACTGTCGGCAATGCCAAGACCTAAGATAAAGTTCTGCAACCACAATCCATGAACCGTAGCCTCAAAGCACGCCATAAATTCAACCTCCATAGTGGAAGTAGCAATGACAAACTACTTTCCACTTTTCCAAGAAATTGATCCTCCAGCTAATAGGAACATATAACCGAATGTAGATTTCCGTGATTCTACATAACTGACATAGTCTGAATATGAGTAACCTATCACTTCGAGATGGGTTGATTTTCTATATGTGAGCATATAGTCCTTTGTGCCTTGTAAATATCTAATAACTTTCTTTGCAGCTTTCTAGTGGCCCATTCTAGGATTGCTTTGATATCGACCTAGCATTCCGACAACAAAACTGATATCTGGCCAAGTGCATGTTTGAGCATATATTAAGCTCCCAACTACTGACACATAAGGAATAGACTCCATTTTTCTACATTTCAAATCATTTTGTGGACATTGCATTTGACTAAATTTGTCCCTTTTCTGAATTAGAGCTATCCTTATGGATCACTTTTCCATTTTAAATCTTTATAATACTTTCTTGATATAACCTTTCTAAGACAATCCTAACAATCCTTGTGATCTATCATGGAATAATTCAATTACTATCATATAGGATGTCTCACCCATATCTTTCATTTCGAAATTATTAGAGAGAAAATTCTTTACAACATGTAACAAAACCATATTATTAGCAGCAAGAAGGATATCATCAACATATAGGACTAATATAATGAACTTGCCCCCACTAACCTTCATATATATACACCAATCAATGGCGTTTTATACAAAACCATAAGACGTAATGATATCATTAAACTTAAGATACCATTGTCGGGAAGCTTGTTTTAGTCCATATATTTATTTCTTTAATTTACACACTAATCGTTCCTTTCCTATAGTCACGAACCCTTCTAGTTGATCCATATAAACTTCTTCTTCCAAGTCACTATTTAGAAAAGTGGTCTTTACATCCATTTGGTGAAGCTCAAAATTATAATGAGCCACTAGGGCCATAACAATTCTTAAAGAGTCGTTTTTTGAAACTGGAGAGAAGGTCTCTTTATAGTCAGTGCCGTTCTTTTGAGTGTAACCTTTGGCAACAAGTCTGGCTTTATACCTTTCAATGTCACCTTGTGAGTCACGTTTGGTCTTAAAGACCCATTTACAGCCTACTTGCTTT
>JANKOD010000009.1:7721267-7755422 GCA_026284645.1 Erythroxylum acuminatum | reverse complement strand
GATAGGCTTCAACTTTCATTAAGACCATTTTCACCAATTCCTTCTAAATCAATCTAGAAAAATCATCAAAGTTTCAGACTATCAATCTCGGGTACTGTTCACACAGCCCCTCACATTCACTTTCAATTCAAAATTCAACACTCTTCTAAGCAAAATTAGACAACACCTATTTCACAAGAAATTGTAGCCAAACAACTAAAGTTTAATTTGGTCCAAACCTCACCTTAATAGCATAACCACACAATGAGTTATGGCAAAAACATTGAAACATGATCAACTTGCATTTTCCAGCTTTGCTACTAAACCAATAGTCTATCACTTCCAATACCAATTACACATCAATAAGCATCCTAATGAGACAAGAAGGCAGCCAATAGGTCCTCAAGACCTTCACTTAAGCACCTAGCCTTAGAAATGGCAGCATACACACATTTGGTTTTCCTTAAATTTCCATTAATCTAACCTTACAAATCTCCATCCTAAAACCAAGTCAAAACCAATCTAATTCACTCATCATCAACAACCATGAATTTGTACCCAAACAATCAAGCCATGCTTTATGAAATTAATGCACAATACCTCATAATTCATGCACAATAATTCTCATTTAATGCATCCAACTACCAATTCATTCATTAAATTCATAATCAAAGCTTAAAACAAACACTTACCTAATCAAGCTTTTCCCTCTTCAATACTCCAACTACCCCACTTTCTCCACTTTCTAATTCTCATGCACGGTTATCATTATGAAAAGAAGGTAGGGGCTTAAGCTTGTACGTATGGGGGAAGCATTTAAGGTAGGAGAAGAGTGAGTTAATTATAACCAATAAAGAAAGCAATAAAGAAGAAGGAGATGGGAGGGTTTCGGATGGATGAAGTAATTAAGCAATAAAACTCCTCTTTTTCATTCTTTAAGCAAGGAACAACCGAGAATGCTTGAAGCATTAAATGAAGGTTTGATGTGTCACTATGACACTTGCCCATGGTGATGAGGAAGAAGACAAATAAGGAAAAGACAAAAATAACATTTAATAAGATTAAACCCTAATAAAATGAATATTTGACCCGTTCAATTCCAATGACCCTAATTCCAAGTCCAAAATAATGTACCCAATATTGTACTGCCATTGGACAGAAATTTTCGATACCGAAAATCAATCGGTTCGTCACTTGGCGATTTTTCCGGTCCGGAAAGTTTTCCCGAAAAATTTCTAAAATTCCCATAAAATATAAAACACACAAAACTCACTCCAAATTAATTTTTTAAACACAAATATCACAATATTCACAACAGAATTTCATTTAAGCACAAATACCGGGAATGTCATGAATGCATGTACAATTATTTTTCATGTGCAAAAATTCAACTGTTCACGATTAAGAATATGCATGAAAATGTTCAATCAATCTTAATCACTCTCACCCATTTCCAAATTACTATTCTACCCTTCCCGTCGGGGGGGGGGGATGTTACAGTCCGTAACTGTGTCGAATGAACCCCTGTTTCATAAGGTCCCTCACTGTCTATTCTATCACATCCTTCTATACTCTGGAGTACCAGTATGATCGCAATTTAATTGTTTCAACCCCTTCCATCAGAACAATCTGGTGGTTTTGTTTGCGGTCCGACCGAAGTTGAATAGGTTCCTGGAAAATCTCTGCGTACTCCGACAAGATTGCATTGATTTCATCAAATGCGCTCTATTATTCATCCTTCAACCTTATTTGTTGTAATTGAAACTCGATAGGTGTTGTTAGTTGTAACATGAACAGCTGTCCGTCTACTGGTATGCGCAAGAGTTTTGGAATCCCTTACTTGAGAGAATCTGGGACTTCCCTTTTGGATTTCTGTAAAGAGTTATCACCCTTCCTTCCCATTGAAACGTCATCGTCCACCCTTTAAAGTTACAAAGCACGTCATTTAACCCAATCAATCATTGCATTCTTAGAACAATGTCGCAGCCCCCTAATGACAGAACCAATGCGTCTATGGTAAAGTAAGCCCCTTGCATCATCCATGCAAAATTCCTACAATGTTGATGGCATTTCAATTGCAAGCCACCACATACTGTTATAGATATTGGTTCTATCTCCTGTATGTCGCACCCTCCTTTTTTAATGACTGATAAATCCATAAAATTATGTGTACTGCCATTATCGATTAGAATGCAAATTTGTCGTCTCTGATACATGCCTACCACTCTCATCTATTTGAACTCCATATTCCCTGAATATCCCAACATAGCTTGCATGGAATCTATAGGGCCATCATTTTCTTCTGGGCTTCCCTCCAACTCTTCCTCTTCTAGTTCAGGTGGGTTTTTTGTACTACCGTCCTCTCCAGAAATCCCTAAAATTGTAATTGCCTCTTCTTACATTTGTGACCTAATGCGTATGTCTCATCACACCAGAAACAGAGCTCCCTTACTCTCTTCTCATTGAAATCTCTATTGCTAATTTGCCTTTGTGGTTTAAAAGGTCTTATTGAAGAAGAGCATCATGATGTTGTCATTGGGGTCGGCAACAATCCCTCCAAACTTGAGTTCCTTGCTATGTTAGTGGTTGGTTGCCCTTTTGAATCGAAGTTAGAATGACCACTAGTATTCATGTTCTTTGTGGCGTTGTTTTGATTCAACAGAGTATTGCTTGCAGATGTCAGTATGGCTTCTTGCTTCCAGGCCAGCGTATATGCCTGGTGTAAGGAGTTTGGTTCATGTAGCTTCACCGTTACACCAATTTCTGGTCGGAGTCCTTTAATAAAGAACCCGACTGAGTATTCTTCTGGTAAAGACAGCCAGCTGGACTGGTGATAAAACATTGCGTAATACTCCAATATCGTTCCATCCTGTTTTAAATCCTAAAAATTTCCTATTGGGTCATCGAAAATTTCTGCATCGAAGCGTTGTTTAAGTGCCTTGGTGAATTCATCCCAATCAGTTATCTCTGCCTTGTTACAGTTTCTGATGTATAGTCGATACCATTCTTGCGCCCGCTCATCCATATGTAGAACAACAACACTCACCTTCGTTCTCTCTGGAGTTTGATCCAGAGAAAAATATTGTTCATAATAATAGAGCCATAGCTTGACATTCTCACTGTTAAACGATGGAAATTCAATTCGATTCATCCTCGTTGGCATCACCCTTTCTTCTTCCATCAGTCTCTCAGAGCTACTATGAGATGTCGGGTCTACTGCTCCAACGTCTCCTCCTTTTTTTTGTAACATTTGTAGAATCATATTCCTTAATTCCAACATTTCTTTTTCCACCTTTTCAGTTCTATTTTGTATCTCTGAAAACATTTGTTCACTCCTATCCTGTGATTCCAAAAACATTATCTCCATCTTCCCCTTCAAATTATCCTCCATTTTATGTAGTTCTGCACTTCTTGTACCCTCAACCATGGTTGTCTCCTAGATTCGAATGCTCTGATACCAAATTGTTGAAAGAATAAGCTAGATACAGAAGAGAACGCGTATTTGGTTTAGAATGTAGGTACAACTTGAGAAAACATGAGAAGAAAGGAAAGATACACAGAATCCCGAGAGAGAGAGAGAGAGAGAGAGAAGGAAAACAACATTTCATTATGTTATAACATACTGACATAGCCGTTACAATTCAGCTTAAATACAGCTGATATACACTTCTGTATTTCAGGTGTTTGTTTACAACGATGGACCTTATTTAAACGCAACATATAGGATTTAATTTTTAACGACTAGTGAAGTTTCCGTTGTTCATTTTTTATCGTCTTCTTCTTCATTTGCCTCTGCAACAATGTCTTCCTTTACACTTTCTCCATTCCTTGCATTTCTTGCATGCCGTTATGCTTTTGCCAACCTTCTTCTCTCCCTATTGATCTTCTCCCTACTTAATTACGTATGCATTTTTATGGATGCTTTCCTTAAGGCATTTTTGTCTTTGGTCTTGTCTTTAACATCTCCCACATCTCGTTCTTTCCATTTTTAGCAACGAACTTTTAGTCATCTTTCTTTGCCACACTGCTTTTTACCTATCTAGCAAATGTTATCCCCAAAATAACACCACGATGTTCCTTCTCCTTCTAAGCTTCTGCCTCCACTCTCCAACACCAAACTCCATGATATTCCTTACTATCCCACCAACACCACCATCACTCCATCCTTACCAACCAACCTGAAAAAAGCCATACAATATCATGCTAACCTCAACTCAAATCTCAATGCTCACCAATAGTCACTTATAAAGGACTTGGTCCCAAGTTATAAGTGATAAAACTCCTAACGCCAAGATCTCTTTTATTCCTCCACAGGATGACTCATAAGAGGGTGTCATCTCCCCTCTTATTGATGTGCTTAGAGCTAGAACCTGTCGCTAGAATAGCAAATTGGTTGGAAAAGTGAACCACTTCTGCTGTAGATAAAAATTGGGTAGAATCAAGATGGTATGACTGTGTTTGGTGAATACCTTAATTAATTAAGAGGATTTCTTTGTATTCAGCTTTAGCTCAAAATATTTATCCAAGAAAGCAATAGATCAAGGCCCTTAGCATTGTAGTGGGAAATCCATCATACTTCAACAATGAAAGCCAGGTATAAATTAGATAAAATAAGTTTAAAACTATACCTATATTGACTCAATTACATAATATTCATTTGGAATATTAGAGCATGATGGGTCTTAGTTATCATGCAATCAATAGGAAAGCCACTCTTCATGGATGAATACAACTGACGTTGGAAGGATTGGCTTTGCTAAAATTTGTATGGAAGTTACAGTGAATAAGGTCCTACCTAAAACCTTAAGGCTCAAAAGGCTGGACCCCAAGGGGGAATTGGATGAAACCATAATTAGTATAACTTATCAATGGAAGCCCCAAGTTAATGGAACCTTTTAGTGGTGACCTACAGGAAGAATATTTGAAAAAGGTATACATGATGAGTTAGAGGGAACTCTAAATGAAAATGCTAACACCCCTTCTGAGGATGAGCAAAGAAATGGGGAATAGATCCCTCTTCCCAAGTTGGAAAATATCATTGAAGTAGATTATGTAACAGAAAGCGGGATAGAGGAATGTCCCAATAATCTTAGCAATAAAGAGATAGATGTCACAAAAATTGACAACTATAATGAGGTGATTAACTCTAAAAGTGAAAAGACAGATGAATATACCATCACTATAATTCAAAATGAGGCTAAGAATTACAGTGATGGAAATGTCAAAGAACCTATTAATAACACTTCATGAAGAGAGGAAATTTAGTAGACAACTTATATAGGAAATGATTACCATGAAATACTTTTGCTAACTCCGTAAGAAGACCTAATAAGAGGAAAGCCAAAAATGGCATTTCACTAAACAAATAATATCACTCTTAGCCTAAAATTTAAGATGACTCAATTTAATATATTCACTCTATTAAATCTCTTATTTATGAACTTTTGGAAACAGAGGTGAAGGAAAGAAAAAGCTCGAAGCTTAGCCTCACTCAAAATGGATGGTCTTTAATAACTAATTATAAAAATCATTAAAATGGCAGGATCTTAGTATTTTGTAATCCTGAAAGTATTGGTTTTATCCTTTGTAATGTTTCAAAATCCTTTCTAGAAGTCTGATATTCATTTACATAAGCTTCTATTAGTAGTTTTGACATCTCCATCATTGGCATGACTGGATCTGTTGTTCATGTATTCATGTCTTCAGTGTTTGATGAAATTTCTATTGGTTCAGTAGCTGTTGGAATGTCTAGAATCTCTTTTTCTGCTGAATTGGTAATCTTTGTTGCCTACTCCCCCACAATATTGGAATCAATAACCTCATGCTCATTCATCTTTTCAAGTTCATTAAACCAACCTGTTTTGGATCTTCTTCTAGTAGGAGTCCATCTTTTTCTACTACTAACATTTTCTAGTTTCCATGCATAAGTGACATGTAAACTGTCTTCCATGATTTCTAATTTCTCATTCAATCAAACAATGGGTATGGTATTATGTAGGAAAGTCATATTGTTGACTACAACACAGAATCTAACAAAATTGATTCTAGATACCTTAGTTATGGCTTGATCCATGCATATTGGTTATCTAATGAAGCTGACAAGATAGCTCAAACCTTTGGTTATCCATTATTATAAAGGAACTTCATGAATATTGATCCATAAAGGAATATTTTCCTGTTTGATTTCTTTCATTTTCATTCAAGGCTTCCAGAATTACCACATAATGGGTTTGCTCTGAATGTACCTCCTTGTTTGTGAACTTAAAGAAGAAGGTGTCATCACTGTTTATCATAACATCCATCAGTCTGTATTGTTTTAAGTTTGTTGTTGCCTAATACTTCATCACAAGGAAAGCATTCCTCTTGCCAAACAAGAATCCTATACGTTTAGAGCACCCTATTTTGCTCCTTCCTTGAGAACTTCAATAGGAGGTAACCATTTCCTGATCAACCAATCTGCTCGTTGGAAAGTAGCTAAGTTAAGCATCTGGGATGTTATCACTAGCTACCTGCACCCAAGTTTTTCTTATGCAAGAGGAGTTAGCATTTAAAGGATTGGAAGCTTAATGGGGAGCAAGAGATGCTGCAGCAGTAGCTCCCGTAGATTTAAGAGGTAGGAAACTCCATTATCTTGCAAGTAAAGCTAATTTCCAACAGGTAAAGACTTGCAACTTTGTCTACTAAATCTCTTGCAGAAGATTTAAGTTCTCAGTCAGATAATACAAAAGCTAGTTCTGACGCCTCTGTTCAAACATCTAAAGTTTCTGCAACACCATCTGAGTTACTCTTTGAGTCATCATCTGAACCCATTTCAGAACCATCAACTGATTCTTCAACACAATTTGTTGACCTTTCAGAGTTATCTAATGTTCTGATGACTATGCCTCAATATACTGAAGTTGAACCTGAAATTAGTGAGTAGAATCCATGGGTTCTAAACCTTTCAGACTTGAACCGGCACCATAAGCAATACCAGCTCAGCCAGCTGCACAGGCTACAACCAAACCTACTTCAAGACCTTGGTTTACATTCGATGATCTTGCCCCGAAGAAATGGAGGGATAAAATACATGAATTCGACGCATGGATTGATCTTCAAATGACCAGACCTAATTATCATTTGTCAGATATTTTATATGAATTCACATCTCATTTCACTAGTACTTTGTAAGAATGGTGGCAAAGTATTAATGATTATCAACGCCTTTAGTACATTCAAGTCATTATAGCTGGAGCACTACTTGGCATAATTCACAAAGAATTCATTGGTGATTTTCAGCTCATTGACAAACAAATCTGTCAGGAATACTTCACTATGAAATGTTGTTCTCTTGATAAACGTGATATCCAGAAGCATTACCAACGCATGACGGAAAGGTATTATCTCTTGAATGGATGAAATGATGTTAATTTTCGCTATAATTTTATATAATCCCTTCTAGATGAACTACAACCAGAACTACAAAGGACTATAGTTTCTCTACAAAGAGACATGTCAATAATATCTCTTGGAGAAATCTATCAGCTTGCTTTAGCTTCTCTTGATAAGTTATGTGATCAACATACCTTGTTCAAGAATATCATTAAAGGCGGTCCAGTTCTCAAACAAGCTTGTAAAAAGCCTTATCTCTAGATCAAATGCAAAGATATAAAGACTTATGAGTGTCATAGTGAGAAGAAAGCTCATCATCATCAAGTCTACCTTAGGAGAAAGATCTACAGGAAGAAAGAAGGCTATAAGCCTTGCAAGAAAACCTATGAAAGGAAGATGGAGGTACAAAAAGAAGATTTATTCGGTTCTTCAAAAATTCCTCACATCGACAGAAGCCTACTTGATGTTTTCTCTGTGGACAACATCGAGACTTTGCAAATAAATGTCCTCACAAAACAAAGAAAGATCTTAAGTTATTGAAACAACTCAAATCTGTTATGCTAATTCATTCTGACAATGACTTTGAGGAATTAATTAAGGAGCAATCTCAAGAGGACAAAGATACCACGTTTGCTATCTCTGTATCTACATATGAAGAAGAATCATTTCTTTCATCTGCCTCTACAGATGATGATTCATTATAAATGTTACAGCAGACTTGCATGAAAATAGATCGTACACCAGTTCAACGACCTTAAGCCCAGATCTAACTCTTTCAACAGGACAAATATGATAAGCCCATCAAGACTATTGAATTTATGGATACTGGATCCAGTCGTACGATCATGAAACCCAATATATTATCATCTGATGCATGGACTTCTCATGAAGAATATTTTACTGCTGCTGATGGTAATTCTTTTAAGATTGGGTTGATAACAAGAAGACGAATCGACATTCGCTTCTTTCCTCAGTATACAGTTTGGACTAAAGTTCTTGGAAGCAATCTACCAGGCCCAGACATTCTGATTGGTATGGATACATACAGTAAAGCATCACCTTTGTAGATCCTACCCACAGGCCTCAGGTATCGATCACTATTCAGTCCATACACTAACATAAAAAATGTGTTTGAACTAACTTAAGTTCCTGCACATTATACTACACTTCAAGATAAACTGTTGGAATACTGTCCTGAATCTTATGCACAGTTTACTCACCCATATCCTCTATGGAAGAATGCTGACTTTTTCGTAAGTCTACCTTTCAAAAAGAATGAGGATATCAATGCTACAAAAGCCACACATCCAGGAATTAACCCTGATGATCTAAAGCTTGCACCAGATGAGTGTGCAATCCTTTTAAAGCAAGGACTTATCGAGCCCACAATGATTTATGAGTGTGCAATCCATTACAATGATCTATGAGCCTACAATTACAATGATCTATGAGCCTATCCTCAATAGTGCACTGATTTATATTGATGACATCTTACCATTCTCAAAGACCTATGAGGAACAAACAGCCCTTCTGAATTTTTTTTGGATCTCACTCAACAGTATGGCATTATGTTTTGGGCCTCGAAAAGCATTATTGGCACTACAGGAATTGAATTCTTAGGTATGCAATTCAAAGAGAGATTCTACCAGCCAGGTCCATATATTGCAAAAGAAATGTTGCAATTTCCAGATGAGCATCTCACTGTTAAGCAAATACAACAATTCCTTAGGATTGTTAATTATATTTGAGATTTCATACCACACACGGCTGCTTATACTTCAAGCTTATCCAAGCTTTTGAAAAAGAATGCACCATCTAGGACAAAGGAATAAACAAAAGCTGTCAAGCATCTAAAGCAAATCAGTCAAGATCCTCCTCCGTTAAAGATTCTTGATAACCGACAATGTGCCTTACAGACTGGTGCTGACCTTACAGCTTTATCTACACTACTCTGACAACATCAACCATGGCCACCAGATACTTTTTCTCCCTATAAGTATCCTCTTTCTCGTCGGCCTAATAGCTTCATAGAGTCTTTTGTTTTTTCACAATTTTGTCACAAAAATCACAAAAAGATGACTAGTCAACCTCTTTTTGCTTTCACAAAGAAGTCTTTTCCTTCCATATCTAGTATTCCTACTAGTGTTTCTGAAGTTGCCTCACTTGCTCGTATTAGTCTATTCTATTACTTTTATCAGTTTTTGAGTGAACATAACTCTCTTGGAAATCCTACCATGTTCAATCTCAAAGCGCCCTACCTTAATGTGACTTTCCTTCAAGATCTTGTATCTGAAAACACATTATGGTATCTTTGGGCACTCTTTGCCCTTTATGCTTGTGCTATCACTGTATCACCACTTCAGTTGTGTCAACATCTCTGTGACATTAACAATGAAAGCTCTTTACTATGGACATTATTGAAATGGTTTCAACCGTGAGATCAATGGAAGCATAAATGTTCTTTAATAATTTAACAACATCATCTATGGACAACTTCAACTAGACGACAATCTACACATTGCTTCTTCATTCTCATCGTCCATATAGAGAAACCCATACTGGTGCTCTTTGCACAGAACAACATGTCCAATTTTATTACACATCTTTATATTGGCCACGACATCAGGACAATGTGCTTCAATCTCTGAGAGATTTTCTTAAGGAGATCAATCACTTTCTAGAGACATCAGACCTTTCTACTTCTATTGGACCATATCCCGGTGAATATATTCCTGGTGAACTAGAAGCACCAGAAGTTGATATTCCTGGTTCCAATAATCCTCAATATGACACAGAAGGTACAGTCTCAGACATTGCAGGACCTTCACAACCATCTAACTCAGCTTTTCAGGATGCTCAAAACCTGAATGATGATCATTATAGTCCTAACGAAGATGAGTTAAACCAATTCCTACATGACCTTCATACATGTGAGCTCAATCCCAGTATAAAACGTAAAACACATCAATAAGATACTGATAGTTCTGATGATCCAGATTCTCCTTCCAATCTTCAATCATGGCACGAATAAATTCTTGACAAATAATTCATTGGATACTTTGGATCCTAATGGAACACATCTTTCAAGAAAATCATTTCACTAAAGACTTTGAAGACATCTATATAAGCACACCTTTTAAGGCAACCACCGTTGAAGACTTTTGATGAAATATGGTCCCACAAATCACTGTTCAAGATTCCATCTTATCATCGCACTATTTATTTTTAGACTTTTGCAAACTAGGTACTGTTTACCTTTAGACTTTTGTAAAAGTTAGGTTTGCTTTTAGAAAAGTAGCTTTGATAAAATAGTCATCATTGTACTTTAGCTTTCTTTTCTAAAGTTGTCATAATTATGTCTTAGGTAGATTTACATTTCTAACCTTCGCTTCTCCTATAAAAGCAAGGTTTCCTTTAGTTGTAAGCACGGTTTGATTACATTTCAAAGTTTAGAAATGAAGTTTGGTTTGTGTGTTTTTCCTTAAGCCTCTTCTCCTTTATAAAAACTTCAAGACCTGAGTCAATGTTCCTAATTGCCTAGATGCAGGATGAGTATGCTCTACACTCGTCTCTTTTGAGGATCTTGTGTATTAGAAAATCTATGACAGTCTGGGGACTACATTTAAACAATTCCCGCTGCTACTAGATTATTTAACGGGGAATAACGAGTAAGAGTATATGAGAGAAGTAAGGGTTTCTTAGAGGAAGGATGAGAGTTGTGCCCATGAGCCAAGAGAGTTAGAGAGGGCTTTGTTGTCTCGTCCATCATACCTGGAACTTACTTAAGGTATACATACTTCCAATCTGACTTTGTGTATTTGATAGTCTAGTCCAAACGAGTTTGGTTTAGCCAGTTGGTCAGTTTGGTGTCATAGTTTCTCTGTGTGCCTTTCGGGATCCTTGAGTAGTATCAGAGGAGTTCAGTTTAGTTATGAGAGCTGAGATCTAGAGTGTAAGGAGCAAAGAAGGACAGTTGGAGATAGCAGTAGCAGACCGATAATTTCAGAAAATGTGTGAACAGTGGAGTGATATTAAGGATTGGAGAGGAGCTGTAGATCAAACAACACAGAAGTCTCAACGTGCAAATCAGTTTAGAGATGATTAGTTTTAAATACTTATTATTTTAATTTTAAAAATCAAAGACTTTTTTGTGATTTGGAGTAACCATCGAATCTTTTAATTCCTTTTTCAATAACTGATCTCAATTGAGCAAGCTCGTGATTTATGCTCACTCCTACAGCAACAAAAAGAGGCATACGCTACCTATAGGCATATGTGTTTCGGCCGACTACTTGGAAGGAGGACCCAATTTACCCCAAAAAAACAGGCCTAGGCCCACAACAACATTGAAGGAGGCACTGTGATAAAATTAGCAAAAAGAAAAGACGATGCTATTTATTTATTCAACTACGCAATTCTTCCCCTTCAGCCGTCGTTTTGAGGGTTTTTTTGCTGGGGTGTGTTGTGTTCAGGGGTGGCGTCGTCGTTTTAAGATTTCTCTTCTCAGGTTAGCCATACCTTTAACTTGTTCTCCCTGCCTTTTTTTCCACTTCTCCGTCGTCGTATTACTTCCATAGATATTATTCGTCTCAACTCTGCAAACTCCTCTTCCGTTATGTTCCTTCTGTTTGCCCGGCGAGGCGATCAACAACCCTCACTGTTTACAGATTTAATGGCTTTTGATTTGTCATATATGTTGTAATTGGTGATATTGCTGTTTGGGTTTGGGTTTTGTGTATATATATATTTTTTGGAATTGGTGAAAATTTTAAGATAATTTTGCTGGGTTTTGATTATTATAACCTATAACGAATAATTGAAATTTTCAGTTTCAAGATTTTAGAGTGATGTTGACTATCAAGCTAGTATTTTTAATGGGACAAAGAAGTCGATTTGGTTTCCAATACATCAGGAAACTTAGTTCCATTTATGACTTGTATGATCTTATTAAGGATTTGTGAAACTAACAACTTCATGGTAATGGCCTTTAGTTGTTATTGCCGTGGACTTCAATTTGCCTCCTCTTGTCAATCACCATTTTTGCAATTTCAGGACTTATGATTTTGGCAGGTTTCACAGGTTGTTAGAGGATGGACTCTAATCCTGGACCCGTTGATGCCTCTGTGCTTTACGATCAAGACAAACATGTCTCCGCTGCTGTTTGGGATGGTCAGGTGATTCTTACACTCAACTAACTCCGCTTATGTTGTCAATGTATTTATGTAAACGATGGAATTGCATTGAAGGTCTGAGAAAACCCTTTATGGTGTCAGGTTCTTATATAGCTGTAAGCCAGATGAAATATTTCAATCTATGCCTGTTATTTAAACTGTAGTTATGGCTGAATGTTTTTCCTTCAAAAGATGATGATTTTGGTATTTGATCATTCAAACGCCAATAGCATTTGTGTAACAAGAATTTTTGTAATAAATTTTAGGAGCGTGGTGCACTTAGATGCCATGAGCATACGTCAAAGTTGGGTGAATGGAAGCTAACAGCAAAGCAGATTGAGTTGGTGGAGAAAGCTGGATTTGGTTACTTGAGGAAGATTCCAGCTATTAGTTTAGATAATCCTCTAATTTCGGCACTAGTTGAGAGATGGAGGAAAGAAACAAATACTTTTCACTTTACTGTTGGTGAAATGACGGTCACACTTCAGGATGTTGCTTTGTTGCTGGGGCTTGCAATTGATGGTAAACCTGTTATTGGAATTACATATACAACTTGCAGCTTAGTATGTGAAAAGCTTCTAGGAAAAGCTCCAGATTCGAACTATGCAAGTGGTGGAATGGTAAAGTTGAGTTGGTTGAAGGAGTTCTTTTCACAGTGTGCTGAGGATGCACCAATAGAAGAGGTTCAGCGCTGCACACGTGCTTATCTTCTATACCTTGTAGGAAGTACAATATTTTCCACGACCACTGGGAATAAGGTTCCAGTCATGTACCTTCCATTGCTTGAAAATTTTGAAGAAGCTGGTAAATATGCTTGGGGTGCTGCAGCATTAGCCTTCTTGTATAGAGCACTAGGCAATGCATGTGTTAAATCTCAAAGCACTATCTGTGGCTGTTTAACACTGCTTCAGGTTAGTAAGTTTATGATGCTGTTTTGTGGTCAGTCAAAGTTTTTCTTGTCTTGAGGGGTTTGGGCTTCTTTTCCTTTAGAAGAAGATGAGGTTGTGAGAGGTTTATCTAATAAGAAATTTACTTTGGTGCTGATTAGAATTCTGGTGTTGTTTAATTTGTTCCTTTGCAAGTGCTGGAGCTATTTTCATCTGAATATAGGCCGACCAAAACTCAATCGAGACCCTATCCACGATCATTTTCCTTTTGTACTTAGGTGGAAGGGTAAGCAAAGTGGGCCAACAACAAATCGTGATGTAGTTTTTTATCGCAAGGCACTGGACTCATTGAAGCCAACTGATGTATGTATCAGTTCTTTTTTTTCCGTATTTATTTCACTTTACTGTCTGGGAAATCACAGTTCACGCTCTTAAGCAGGTGGAGTGGCTTCCATACAAATTCATGGACAGCAGGGTGATACCTGAAAGTATCAAAACTACCTTGATTTTGGGGAGATCAAAGACAATGCTCATATGCTTTGACAAAGCAGAGAGACATCTCCCTGATCGCTGCTTAAGACAGTATGCCATGTCTCAACCAATACCAGAAGATGTTGTGCGATGGGTTAGGAAGAGTCGGGGAGTTGACGGTGGCGTGGACTTGTCTGGGAAAATGGAGTCAGAGCTTAGTGAATGGTTGGATCGCCGACTCACTATTGTCGAGTGTGATGATACTACTGATGAAGGTGCATACATGCAGTGGTACTTGAGGATCACGCGGAAAGTTGTCGGAAGGCCCATCTCATTGTCATCTGAGTTCCAACGAACGGTGAGGAGATGCTGAAGCTTTAACTTGCACTCTTCGACGTTACATTCATGTCATTCACCTCTAACAGGTTTTGCTCTTGCAGATTTCTGGCTTAAGGGAAATTGCTTATTTGGCAGATGCATTCTCAACAAAAGGTTTGGATGCACAACAGTTTGACTCTATTTCTAAGATCAGGTTTATTGCACAGGACTGTTTGAGGGACCAGGGTGGAAGCCCAGCCACACCATCACAGCTCCCACCAACTGAACTTGGCAAAAGGATTAGAGGGAAGGAGAGGGTGAGAAGAAAGAGTACTGGGAAACGCAGGAAAAGGGATGATGTGATGGATTATCAAGAAGCTAGTGAGGATGATCAATCACAGTTGTATGGTGTTATTGAGGTTGATACATTGCAACTATGTCACGAGGACAATGAGATTGATCGACTACAGTTACATCAGACTGATGATAAGGAACCCCTGCTGCTGTCTGATGTTGCTTTTGAGGGTAATAATTTCGAGTTAGAAAGCATGGTTGACAAGGTTGCTGATCCACATGATATCAGTGAAACTGATGATGTTAAAGGTTCTCTGCATTGTGAAACAATTAATGAGTCTAATGACTGTCAACCTTGCCATGCAACTGGTGAAGTCAATGTTTCACAAGTTTCTGATGCAACAACTAAAGGAGCTGATGAGTCTCAACGACCTGATTCAATTGATGAGGGGAATAAATGTGATAAGCTGGAGGACTCACAGCTCTGCACTGCTACAAATAAGGTCAATGATATGAAGATTTCTAATGTTAGAGGAGGAACTGACTTACTACTTCCTGATGGCTCTAAAGAGGGAAATGACTCACAGCTCCCTGATGCAAGTGCAGTGGCTAGTGACTCAAGTGTACTGAGTGCAAAAATGCAGGTTAGTGACTCAAGGGTCTCAGTTGCAAATGAGAAGGGAAATGGCTCTCTGCTGCCTGGCACAACTAAAGAGGCAAATCAACCAATGGTTCCTGACATTAAAGAAGAGGCAAATGATTCACAACTTTCTGATGCAAGTAAAGTGGTGAAGGATTCTTCTATCCTTGATATGAAAGAAGAGGTAAATGGTTCAAAGCTCTCTGCTGTGACAAATAAAGGCAATAATTCTCAACTGCCTGATGCAACTGATCAGGCAAATGATTTGCAACTCTGTGACGAAAATAAAGAGGCAGATGACTTGCAGGCAACGAGTGAGACTAACGACTCAAATCTCTCCAGTAGGAATGATGACACTGATCCACGAGCAGTGAGGGCAGCAGTGGACGATGTTTCAAAATCATCAGTTGAAACTGTGGAGAATGTAGCAAAGCATGGTGAAAAGACTGTTGTAGCATGAAATGATGTCCTTACGACTTCAGTTATCTTTAGGTACTCGGATAGTATTTGCTTTGTCGGGGCAATGATCTTATGATCATATTAGGCTTGTCATAGAAAGTTTAACCTGCGTCATCTTCCAGAATGCTTTGTGACAGTCGAAGAAAGAGCAAGGGCGTCATCTCTGAGATGGTGGGAGACAATATCAGCTGTACTTAAGAGAAACAGATAATGATATCATGCTTGAGCTTGTAGTTATTATAATGGCCTTTGTCTACTTTAAGTTTTTATATTGGAGACTTTTGAGATCATGTTGTAGTGGAGAAACTAAGATAATTTCCAAGCACCTCGTATTAATTATAGACATCTTATTTATTCAGCAATTTTGAGATTGACTCTCAACTAACCACTTAGGATTCTGAAGATTATATGTTTTGACTGCTTTAATCTGGAGTTAGTTTCCTTTATACGCATGTCAATTGGTTATTTATTACCTAAGAAGCACGGACACGGCAAAATGGAGTCGCGTCTGCGTGTCGGACATGTGTCCGACACAGACACCCACCTGACACGCGGTGGACACGTGTCTATACGTGTCGAAATTAAAAAATATTTTTTGTCATCTCGGATACGCCTGAAGATGGCTCGAACACGGCTAGATTCAAAAATGACCTTTTTTTTATTTTTGTTTTGTACCAATGTAACTGACTTTGGCTATTATTCGCTCCTCTCTGCCAATGAACAAGCACTCTCTTCTCTGCCATAGATCTCCTCTCTCTCTTCCTCTTCGTCATTTTATCCATTTCTCCAGAAGCCCTAATCTTGGGGTTTCAGTTTAAGCGTCAGTTGTTGCATGCCTTGAATACCATACATACCTTGAATCTGTTGAAACTCATGCACCTTTCTCAAGGTATGTATGGTATATCTTAATTATCCTAGAAATTTCGGTTTTATTTTGTTGGTTGCTGCAGTTGTGAAGGTGATGCTATGCTGGTTGAGAGAATTGATTTTCGCTTGAGAATTATATATATATATATATATATATATATATGCTGTGTCCGTATCTACCAAATTTTAAAAGTTGGTGTATCCACGTGTTCGTGCCCATGTCGTGTCGCGTATCCGTGCTTCTTAGTTTATTACAAATTGCTCTGTTTTGGCCTGCTCTTTTCCGGTACTTGGTTTAATACTTATATTGGGTTCTGAAAGCATACGTTCAAGGTTATAGAAAGTTTGGAGTCGTTATTATTGTCGTCAGTAGTGATGATTACTATCGTAATAATAACAAAATTATTTTAATCATTAGGATTATTACTATCATAAATCAGCCCTAAAATTCTCTGGCTCCAGTACTCTGGCCTAATTTGTCTTATTGAATCCAAGCTATTTATTTATGTGAGGACCAGAGAATCACATCCCCATAAATCATATCAAAATTATTTGACATTAGTGATGATTACTATCATAAATTGTGATGATTGCTGTCATAAACAATAACAAAATTATTTTAATCATTAGGATTATTATTGTCATAAATAATAAAAATTATTTTAGACATTAGTGATTATTACTATCATAAATTTTTAATAAAATAAATTTTAATTTATTACTATAGATAATAAAAGTATTATCTCATAAAAATATTTTTTTACTTAGTGACGATGATCATTAATAATTATCAAACAATGATTACTTAGTTAAGTTTTTAATTTTTTACATTTAAATTGTGTTCAGTGATGATGGTTATTAATAATTATTAAATAATGATCATTTAGTTAATTTTTTAAATTTTTGTGCATTCAAACTTTTATTATTTAAACTTTTAATAGTAAAAGGTTTTTTTTTAGATGATAACTTATCTTAATACTTTTTACGAGAGGTGTCTTAAATTAGGAAGGGGGCGTTGGGGTATTTATGAAGTTCTTCTTTGTTCATTTGTGCTAAAAGAAAACAAATGAAAAGTTCAAAGATGGGGATAAGTAGTCTGGTCATATTATTGAAAAAGATATACTGTATATGTTAGACTTATTATTTATTTATATTAGTAGGATAATATACACCATAACTTATGTTTTGAATATAATGTTCTTATTCAAGAAGGTATGGACTGACTTACTGTTCATAAGATTGTGATGAATTGTTATATTAAAGAAGTTATTTTTTAATCTCCTAATCAACCAAGAATTATATTTCAAGATGTAGTCAAGCAATGCCAGTCAGATTGATTTCATCAATGAGTGCCTTTAGGCTGATTTGAAGTGGATGTGAATCTTATTTAGCTGATATGACTAACACCCGAATTGAGCAAATAATTCAGGATACTCTTGTTGTTAGGGATTTCCTAGATATATTTCCCACTGAATTACTCGGATTACCCCCAGATAGGAAAACAAAGTTCACTATTGACTTAGTTCCAAGTACTGCTCCTATATCTATTCCTCTGTATAGGATAACACTTATGGAACTTGACGAATTTAAGACTCAGTTGCAGGAGTTATTGGATAAAGGTTTTATCAAACCCAGTGTATCCTTTGGGGAGCTCCAGTTTTGTTTGTGAAGAAGAATGATGGAACCTTGAGATTATGCATTAGATATAGGCAATTGAATTAGGTGACAGTGAAGAACAAGTATCCTTTATCGAGAATAAATGATTTACTCGATCAGTTACAGGGAGCTCAGGTGTTTACTAAACTGGATTTGAGGTTAGGGTATTATCAATTGAAGATAGTAGAAGCTAATGTACCAAAGAGTGCATTTAGAACCAGATATGGACACTTCGAGTTTTTGTTGATGCCTTTTGGCATTGATGAATAAAGTATTCCAACCTTACTTAGATCATTTTGTGATTGTATTCATAGATGATATTTTGGTGTACTGAAGGAGTAGAGAGGAACATTATGAGCATTTGAGGATTGTCTTACAGACAATGAGAGACAAGCAATTATATGCCAAGTTTAGTAACTATGAAATTTGGCTTGATTAAATGGTGTTATTGGGTCAAATAGTATCTAGAAAGGGCATACAGGTAGACCTAAAAAAAGTTGAGGCAGTGATGAAGTGGGAAGCACCTAGAAATTTGTTTGAGATTCGGAGTTTTCTTGGGTTAGCAAGTTATTACAGGAGGTTTATCGAGGGGTTTTCATTGATCTCAGCCGCTTTGACAAAGCTTCTAAGAAAGAATGTACCTTTTCGATGAACTGATGAGTGTTAGAGAAGTTTTGAGGAGTTGAAACATCGATTAACTATGACACCAGTGTTAGCAGAGATTATACGTACCAGATGTTGATGGTCTGAGAAAAGAAATTTTAGGGGAAGCACACATAGCAACTTATGCTATGCATCCTGGTACTACCAAGATGTATAATACTCTGAAACAACAATTCTGGTGACCAGGGATGAAAAGGCAAGTGGCTGAGTATGTTGCGAGGGGTCTGACATGCTAACAAATTAAGGTGGAGTATTGTGCTCCAGTTGGAAAGTTACAGTCATTACCTATTCCAGAGTGAAAGTGGGAAAGGATTACAATGGATTTTATTATGGGTTTACCGAGAACTCAGAGACAACATGATGCTATTGGATTATTGTTGACAAATTAACGAAATCACCTCATTTCTTACCTATGAGAGAAAGTAACACACTAGATCAGTTAGCTAAGAGGTATATAAAAGAGATAGTGAGGTTACATGGAATCCTAGTCTCTATTGTATTAGACCAGGATCCTAGATTTACATCTAGATTTTGAGACAGTTTACAGTTAGCATTAAGTACAAAGTTAAACTTTAGTATAACATTTCATCCTCAGACAGATGGACAAAGTGAGAGGACTATTAAGACTATTAAGGATATGCTCAGAGCTTGTGTTTAGAGTTTCAAGGAGCATGGGATGAATATATAGCTCTCATTAAATTTACATAGAATAATCATTATCACAGTAGTATTGGTATGGCTCCATATGAGGCATTATATGGTAGGAAGTGTTGATCACATTAAATTGAGATGAAGAGGGCTTAAGGATTGTTGAAGGCCCAGAGTTGATTCAAGATACTGTTGATAAGGTAAAATTGATCTGTAGTAGGATTAAGGCAACTCAAGATAGGCAAAAGAGTTATATAGATCAGCACTGGAGGGATATGGGGTATCAAGTGGGAGATAAGGTGTTTTTGAGAGTGTCGCCTTGGTGAGGAGTGCTAAGGTTTAGTAAAAAGAAAAAGTTGAGCCCTAGATACATTGGTCCTTATGAGATTATGAGAGAGTAGGACCATTAGCTTACAAATTAGCATTATCGCCAGAAATGTCTCAGATTCACAATGTGTTTCATGTTAGTATGCTCAGGAGATATCGATCAGATCTAACACATGTATTACCAGCATAGGAGGTTGAGATTGCAACGAATTTGAGTTATGTTGAGGAACCGGTCAAAATAGTTGGATACCGCACGAAACAACAAAGAAATTGTGTAATTCCTTTGGTTAAAGTCCTTTAGAGGAATCATTCAAGAGAAGAAGTTATATGGGAGACTGAGGAATACATAAGGAAACAATACCCCCATCTATTTGGTCAATCAGGTAAGAATTTCGAGGACAAAATTCCTTAAGGGGGAGAATTGTAATAGTCGGTTTCCAAAACGTAATGAGGGTTAGAATGTTAAACTTTTGAGTCACCTCATTTTAGAATTAATGAGGTGCATTTCATTCGCATATATGCACACATGAATGTTGATTTGGAAAACATTGCAAAGATTGTATGTGCACTCAATTGACATATTCTGAGGGTATGAAAGGTTTAAAATTGTTATGATATAATTGTGTATTATTTATTTCTTGACTTTTGGTTTGGTGGATTATAATTAGTAATTTGGAGTTAATTGTTACAATTGGGAATTGATTAATTAAAATGTACATTTAGCTAGGAAAAATATCAACAGGCAAGACAAGTTGACACATGGAAATTTAGGATGACTAGGCCTATAAAATAAGTGACACATGGCAGTAGAATTTAGTGATAAATGGCTTGGAGAATGGAGTGACAAATGGCCTAGGATTTTGGTGACATTTGGTAGCTTATATAGAGGACAAGTGGATTGCATGCATATGTGACAAATGTCATTGTAAAATAGTGACACCTAGCACCTAATGAATTAAACTAACGCAGAAATTATTTCTGCTGTCTTCTTTCTTCTTTTTCCCTCTCACCACCAAAACACACACACACCCTCATAGCTCTGAAATTTTGCTTCATTTCTGTCCATTACCACCTCAAAACCTTGGTCAAATTCTTCATAGAGATAGATAGATTATGCTGATGTCTTTTCGTTACTGTCGAAATCGTTTTACTCCCATCTTGTTAATGGGATTATGCTTGGATGCATGGAAGACTAGGTTAGCTTGATATTTGAGGAGGCAATTAAACTGATCAAGAAGGTAAAATACTAATCGCTTGTGATATAAAATATTAGAACTTGATGATGACTGAATTGGGGATTGATTGATTTAAGTATTGGTGTTAAATGTGAGCTGGGAAAATGATGCATGAATGGTAATTTTTGTTCTGTTTAGAATGCATAAAAAACAACAATTTATGAGTTGTTAAATGAATGATTTTGAGCTAGAAATTGAGATGAAATTGATGAGGAATTGAGGTATAATTAAGGTATAATTGAGGTATAACTAACGGACTGTTATGAAGGTGTTGTGAATTTGATATGAAAGAGTTTTCTTCTGAATTTGGAAAGAAAATAGGGATGTTAGTGTATGTGTAAGAATGATTGTTAATGAAATAAATGAATAGAATTTAGAGAGCTTTAATGAAACCAAGATGGAAGCTATATTAACATGAATTAAAGTAGCTTTTGAAAGTATGAATTCGGGAAAATTTGAAGTGTTAATGATGATCCTAAGTAGATGAAATTCGTGGAGAATTGAGGGAAATTAGATAGTGCATAATCGGGGCACTCATCCCATGATCGTGAGAAGGTTCCCCACAATTGTGGGCAAAGCTTTTAAATGATAATTTTGGTTTTGTGAATTTGTTGAACCAAATGAGGATAAGTCACTCTACATTGGTGTATTTGGACTTGATTAAGGCTTGAAATGAACCTATATTATTGCTTGATTAATTGGTTAAGGGTTCGATAAGTTTAGGTTGTTAATTGACGTCATTACTTAATGAATGGATTGTCTTGATATCAATGTATTTAAATCTAGAAATTATGAGTTGTTAAAGGAATAAAGGTGTTCTTATGAATGCAGATATGATCTAAAGGACATGTGTAAGGTGTATTAGGTGTGAATGAATGAGAATTGGGAAATTGTGCAAATGTATATTGCTAGAAATGGTTGATGAATGTATGATTGATGAATTTAGAGTAATCAAACTTACTTAAGGTATAAACCTGATTGCAAAGTGGTAATATACAAGCTATAACAATTGAATGGTCAAGACTTATGAATAAGAATACATACCCAGAAGGTCAATTGAGCATGCATTGAACATGACATATATAGATGTGTATAATTGTATATTCATATGATTGAACAACTTAATGTCGAGTAAATTATGTGTGTATTGCATGAATTTAGACGCACAAGTTGATCGTCAGCATCCAGACATTGCCGGATGATCAAGGAAATAGCTTTTCTAGAGAGTACTGTGAGTTAACCTAGATGTCAATAGCTTTTCTAGAGAGTACTGTGAGTTAACCTAGATGTATAAATTTAATTATATATGCTTTCGTTTGAATTATATGTGTATTATGGAATGTGTGAACAACTAAATGATGAATGTGGGACTTAGATCTGAAGGATTTGATATATGACATAAGCACATTAAATGAAAAGTACAGAAAACATGATATGTCAATTGATGCATCTCATTACATTGAAATGCATGATTAAATAAAGGAGTTGTGAGTAGCCAATGTGTGGAAAAGAGCTTAAAGCTTAGGATTGTGCACAAAGAGCCATAGGCTCAAATAACAATGAGCCCGGTATCCATAACAGATACAGGGTAGTAAATTGAGTTGATAGGCATTCAGTCACAACAAAACAAAATAAGAAAGAAATCACATGTGCATTTGCATATACAATTATACATGTATAATATGAATGACTGTGATGAAATTATTGAATTGTTATGAAATTGTGATATGCAAAGTTGGCATACAGTACTTGTTGAAATATGACAAAAAGTGATGTGGTATTCGATACTGGATTTTGTAATATACTTGCTTAATTGAGTTATGCAATTTATTTTGGTGTTCTGACTTGAGTGAGCATATCAATAATGATTTACTCACTGAGTTTGCAAACTCATTAAAATTGCAACGTTGATTTTCAGGTTCAAGGGATATTTAGCTTCTAAAGCGATCTAATAGAAGTCTAGTACTTTTATTTCGGGGATAAGAATGGCTCAAAGGTCTGGTCAGCTGGTACCTGTCAAGTCTATATAGATTTCTTTTGTATTAGCATTCCATATTATGACACCCATTGTCTCTAGTGTGTAATTTTTGTACTATATGATGTACTGAGATTGAGTTCAAAACTGTTGTGTATGGTCTACTTGAATTTGGAATGTTAATGACATATATGACTTATTATGATTGTGAAGGAAATAAGTATTTGAAATGCTTTAAGTTATATTGATTCCTCATAATGTATTTATGTGATTGTTCTAATGTACCATTTTTGTAAAGTATATTCTCGACTATCCGTGAATATGTTCGGGCATATGCGCTATGGGTATGGTATGTTATATGTTGTGTATATCCTTTTGCCACAAGGTGTGTGATGTTTTTTTTATACTCCCCTCATCATTTTGTTTTATTTTGAGAATCCATTTGTTCTCTATAGCTTTGCACCTATTAAGGAGGTCAACCACGTCCCACACTTAGTTTGAGCTTAAAGAAATAATTTCTTCTTTCATCGTTAGCATCCATTCTTCTTTAGCAGGATCATTAAGAGCCTCATGCATATCCCTTATCTTATCATCTTCTTGTGGGATAATCATGTGAATTTTTCCTTTTATTTCAAAGCAGCATCAAGGAATCCTACCATAATTACTTCGGAGTAAGCATTGCTAATGAGAAATAATTTCATCAACTTCTTCATTACTCTTAATCAAATTGGATACAATAGGTAAACTTATAGTAGATTGCATTCTTAATTTTTCTTGAGATAATTCTTCAAGTTCTATATTACTCCCACTCGGATAAAGTCCCTCTTTATAATTTCCCATAATGGGATCATTATGATCAAACGTTTCATATAGAAATAGATCTTTTCCTATTTGTCCCTACTTTGAAAATTCATTTTCTAAAAATGTGACATCTCATTATATATTCAAATTGAATTAGACCTTTATTCATTCATCTATGAACACATACCATTTTGAGTGTTTTAAGTATCTAATAAAGATATTTCTCTTCCCCCTTTAAGCCTAGTTTCCCATATTTATGAGAGAGATCATAAACATAAGCAATATATCCTCTTGGTCTTATATGTTCTATGTTAAAGTGTTCGTAATTGATTTTATAGGTACTCGATTAAGTACATAAGTGGCTGTAGACAATGTATCACTCTAATAGGTGATTGGTAAATTTTTTGGTACATCACGGACTTAACCATTTCTAGTAACGTTAGTCTATTACATCTTTCTGCAACACCATTTTGTTGTGAGGTTTGTAAAATAGTTAATTATTTTTCTATTCCTTTTTCATCACACAACTTCTTAAACTTATCCTTGATCAATTCTTAATGTTGTTATTTTCCCATCTAATTAAGGCTCTACTAAATCCGTATAATTTATGAAATAATGTAATGATTCTGATTTATGAGAAATCAAATAGACATGACTATACCGAGTATAGTCACCTATAAAAGTGATGAAGTATACATTCATTAGAGCATAAATGTCTAACAATGGATAGGCAACCCATGTTCCCTTTCTAAATGATTTTTGTGTCATTTTACTAGCTAGAAAATATTTACAAATAGGTAAATCTACTTGATATAAATTACCTAAGAGGCCTTCTTTTACTAATCGACTTATTCTATTTTGACCAATATAACATAGTTTGTCATGCCACAAAATTGCATAATTATTGGAATTACTAGACAATGTAAAACAAAGAATATCTTTCATTATTATTTGAATGAACAACATATAAAACAATAAAACCATCCAACATAAATCCATGATCATTACAAATATGTCCAAGATCTAAATCCACTCCACTAATGTGGAATTTTACATAAAAACTAAAACTTATAAACCCAACATAGAGATCAGATTATATCGAATCTTTAGAGCATACAACACATCATGTAAGGTCAGGGATCGACCATCACGTATGTCTAACTTGTAGGTTCCAATCTCTTATACAATAACCCTTGAGTTATTGTCTATATAAATCCATCATGTTCCATATGAGATTTTACATAATGCCAATAAGGCATCTCTATCCTTCGCTATATGGTTGGTTGTTCCTAGATCTGCAATCCACGAAAAATATGATTCTGTTTAAAAAATAGGACAATAGATATTTATAGATAAAATTTTTGTACAACAAGATTATACCTTTTTGGGCTTATTACAATTACAGGCAACACTTTACTTTATTTATGTTTTGCTTTTTAAAAGGACATTATCCTTTTCCATGTTGATTCCACTTTGCCTTCTTAGAGTCCTAAGTATAGTGGATATTTTGCTTACCTTTGTTCCATTTGGATCCACCATGATGTTTATGCTTCCGGTTCATAACTCTGTACAAGTTAGAACCAACTATATATACCTTGGAGGACATCTTAGAGGCTTCAAGATGTTCTTCTTTTAGTATGAGATGGCTCATAGCATCTTTCATTGTCTTGATGCTTTTATTGTGAGTTAGAGGCATCTTCATATACTTATAACTCTAAGGTAATGAACGAATCACAACTTGTACTTAATGCTCATCTGATAGTTTGTGACCAACATCACTTAACTCACTTATCATGTTTGACATGTGCCTCAAATGCTTTTACATTGTATAATCCAATTGTTTCTTGTATATGCAAACTTTATAATGTGTTACCTTACTTTGGTCATTGAAGTCCCTCCAAAATGTGCAGCTAAAGCAGATTATATTTCCTTAGCAGTTTTATACTTACAAAACTCATGCATGATATCATTATTCATATTGCTTAGCAACATAATGTGAGCGAATGAGTTCTTTTTCCTCCATATTTTATAAGCATCACAATCCCTTTTGTGTTTGACCATATTTTTTTCCTCAGGAATGTCCATAGTTATGTTTAATGGATTAATAACCTCTTGCTCCTCTAGTATATATTAGATTTTCATGATCCAAATCTCATAATTATCACAATTTAATTTCTCACGCTTATTAAGTTCAGTAACAATATTTTTAGATGCAGCAATCATAATTGGATTTATAAAGTTTTTACAAAAGAAATAATATACATACACGTCAATGTTATGTTATGCATATAGATCTTACGAATAGTTGGTTTTCAATTATGTACAAAATCGAAAGAGTATATATATTCTCAATCATCGTTAATATTACAACAAAATATAGATGTAAGAAAATTAGAAACAGATAAAATGCAGCTTTGAAACTCATCACTTATTCAGACTGATTTCGTATTTCTATAAGTTAAAGGACATCTTAAAAACACTTTTCTTCTATGCAAAAAACATTTTTGTATATTTGTGTGTTTCAAAAGATTGCCATTAGTCCTTTTTAAGTGAATATTATCTCAAACGTGTGGACAATATCAATATGTTGACTGATTATTAACAGTTAATAATTGAAAGGTCACACCTAAATTCATCATGTATCCTTTCGTTTTCTCTCGTAACTAAATCTATTTATGATTTTATAATTTTGAGTTTCGAAGGGAAGAATTAAATATTTTATTTTTGTTTAACTCCTACATTTGTTGCAAAAGCAATCATGATTAGGTCCTAGACATAATAGGCCCAATGTCCAATCCAAAACCTAAAACAGAAGGGATTTGTATTGTGCCATTACCAAACCCGCCAAAAAGAAGCGCTTCGTCTTCTGCTGATTTACTCCAAAGAAGAGAAAATTTTCTACGAATAATTGAATTCTTGTCCTCACCTACATTCGATTTTCAGATTTTAGAATCGCTAAGTTCTAAATTTCACTAACGAATTCATGGCACGTCTCTTTCTCTTTATACAAAGACGGGGCATTTTGTATTTTCTCGTTTCTGGGTCCTTGAATTCCTTCTTTACTTGTGTATAATTGATGGCGTTTGACTGATTTGCAGGATGACTCCACTGAAGAGCTCGACCCCTTGTTCGATTATAGTCGTGTTCGGCCAATTCATTGCGTATATGTTGATGGTGATGTTTAGTTCTTTAACTTCTCTTTCTTATGCCCGTTTTCCTGGGAAGAAAATAGAGTGGAGTTTCTTTTTCTTTTTTCAAGTTCCTGTTGTGGGTTTGAGCAAGTTTTTTTTGGGTTTTATAGGGGAAGAAAAAGAAAGAAATGCTAGTCCTTTTTTATTCGTCTGTTTATCGCAATTTAAAAAAGTTTCTTTTGGTTTATATGACAGACGACGACAGTCCTGATGAATTACCAACTAAACGTTTGAACACTTCTGAGCCTGCTGTAAGATTAAAACTATTCTGACCGACCCTCTGGCGTCTATGTGACCGATTTCAATGTGCAAGTACAGCTGCCTTTACTCTTGATTCACTCCCTTATATCTTCGTTTATTCTGTCAATTAGGTTCAAGTAGTAGATGATGATGTGGAGGTAACTGAAGTCAAGAATTCTGAAAACAAGGATGAGGAGGATTGGCTACCTCCTCCTCCCAAGATCTCAGGTCATTCCCAAGATTATCTCGGTGAGAACCCAATGATTAAGGAATTGAGGTATACAACCCTATTTTATTTCTTATGCTTTGGATTTTCATCTTTATTGTTCTAGATAGTGTTTTCCAGAATTTAATTTCTCATGTTTAACTTGGTCATGTTTTGTAATTTTGTCGTTTAATTTTATGTAATCCAGGTTTTTCTTATGAAACTAATAGTGATATGAAACAGCAAAAGCATTTTCAATACAATGAAATTAAAAAAAAATTACTCTAAGCAGTAATTCTAATTATTAGACATGGATTATCTGCATGTATATCTGATTTTGCAATGCAATACATATCCAAACTTTTAGAAATTGTTATTGTATCAACGTTTTTAAGGAAAAAGAATTTTATTTTATAACTCAATTAATACTTGGGAAAATAGGAGTGTCTTTCTGTGGCTTTATATCAAAGAGTTTCCAGCACAATCTTGTAGATAATGCTTGCTTATATTTGAGTAGCCCTTCTTTTGGTTAAGAAGGATGGTGTAGCTCCATCGATGCTTCAAACTTACGTGTTTCTTTGCAATTTACTATGCAGTGGTGATACTTTCATATGATACAGCGATAATTTTGTTTTAAGTGAATGGTCCTTGTATTTTCTTTGTGCACCATACGACAAGTCCATCCCCTACAATTTTCCAAACAATGGACTTCTGTGGAAGATGCATTATATATTGTGATAGGCTTTCAAAAAATGTATATTTGACTTTGTAAGTATTCAACAAAGTATTGTAGGCTAGGAGGGGGATGAAATTCACGGGAAACTGATATTGATGTTGGGATTGTGAGAATTCTTGAAAAGATGGAAGCATGAGGGATAGAAGGGGATAATCTTTATGTCCAGAAAGGTTGATGTTCATGTTTATTACTCATTTACTCAAATGCTTTCTTGTCCTTGTTCTGACAAGTAATTGTTGCCTCATATTAGTTCTGGATGTCTGAATGGTTCAACCTACCATGCTATTTTGAATGTTTCCTTGGTGACAACTAACCCTTCTTGGACATATTTTTCTTATCGGGTTTTTTTGGTTCAAAGGTTGTGGTGTTGGAGTCTATTGTGACGTAAATTATGTGATATTTGCTTTTAAAATTGATGAAGTGAAACAAAATATAGATCACTCAAAGCTGATTTTTTGGTAGTTACTCATGGCTTCACCATTTTCTATATTCATGTGCTCATTTTCCTTTTAGTTCTCTCCTTGTGTTCCTGAGTCACCAACATTTTTTTTTTTTGAAACATGTATTTAGGCTAAAGAAGCTGGAGCTACAACAGAGTCTTGCAAGATCAGCTGAAGACGTATTGCGAGCTGTGGAGTCATCTGTTAGAAGAGACCTCAGTAGTTCAATTCAGTCATCTTTGGATGATGCTGCTGAGCAAAAATTGAAGGCTCCTTTAGAAAGAACAAAAATAGTTATTTCGTTTCAAGATAAGGATGAGCTCAGACAATTTCGTGTGTACAAGGTATAGATAAGACTTGATTTATTTGCACCAAGGCATATTTTAGACTGGACCTATTGTAGGTCCAGATATACTATTATTTGTATTTTGAGCAGTTCACTGCTTGTGGAAAATTATTCTTTATTCCATGGTACACTTTTTCACTGAATCTATACTTACACTGAAGTGTCACTTCATTGAAATAGTAGATTATGGTGCTTAAGGAACGAGGAACTTTGGAGAATATCATGATTGAAGAATTGGTGCTATCTACTATGAACAAAGTCAATGATACTTATTTTATATTCACATCTAAGAAGTAAACTTTTCTGCATTTGATATTACATTTTGGTTTTTGTGGAGGTCTGTAAACGAGTGATTTTTAGAATTTGTATTAGGCAGCTATTATGCTTTCACATGTTACTTTAATTTTCCTATGTTTAATTAATGTAGTAATTGAAAGGAATGACCATAATCTGCTCTTGTTTTGTCATTTCTAGCATGAAATGTTCGCAAGGATAAGAGATGGATGTTATACCATTGGGCCCACTGGGAGACATTTTTAACTGTGATTATTAGTCAATTTGCAGCAGTCACCAATGAAAACTTGATGGGTATACATAATAGCGGTCTCCTTGTTATCTTGTTGATGTTCACATGCTATGTAGTTCTTTCATGTCTCCATATTTTCTACTGGCAAGTGTACTTTCAACTGCTCTGCTAAGCTATTTGCTTCTTAATAGGATGAGAAGTTTGAACGTATTTTCAAAATTTATGCGGATAAGGTTAAACTTGACATTCAAAGCTTAGGCTTTTCGTTTGATGGGGATATAGTCCATTCGGCAGCAACCCCCAATGGCCTTGGGATGGAAGATGATGATATCATTGAAGTGCATGCCAAGAAAAAGTGACTGAGGTATGATATAATACACGGTATATATATTTGGGACCTTTTGAACTCATTGCCTAACAATTGCAATTGGACCAAATCCACATTCTCATGTTTTGGTTAAAAGCAAGCTAGTTAGAGATGATAATTTTTATTTTTTGTTTTGGAGGCTGGTCACCAGTAAAAAATCCAAAACGGGGTACAATTTTTTACTCGTACCTGGATCACTAATTCATGACTTCTTCAACCATTTTCAAATTTCTCTTTGGAATGGTCTATCAGCGTGTTCAGTGCAGTATTTCCTCAAAGCATAATTTTGTAACTTATTTCCTCTTTAATGCAGGAACCTGTATCTTCAAGCTCCCCAATTTTGAGTTGCAACTTCTGTTAAAGTTCTTTGTTTTGGACAGTGTCAAAAGAAACCTGATGGCGCTTCTTTTTGGGATTTGATTTGGCCCTTTTGATCTAACTTCCCTTTATCTGTATTATAGTTTAAGCGGCCCTAATTGTACAGCATCTTTGAATAAAGTTTGTTAGGGTAATGATGTTCACGGGAAGTTGGAGGACTTTTCAAGCTTTGATAGGGTAGTTAACAAGGGAAGTAGTTTTTATTATTTGCTTGTAATCTACTCAAATTTTATATAAAGACGACAATTATGTTACCTATTGATTTCTTGGAAGATATGAGCTGCCAAAGGATATTTGACCTAAAGTGTTGACCAGAGTTATTGCCATAATCATTAAAATTGATTGCATTTCCTTGTATACATTTAGGAGTTGATAGCTGTCTCTCATTAATTCTGTAATTGAGAGATTTGATAGCTGGAATAGTTTCTTAAATAGTCCTAGGCCTTGTGTATGTAAAACCATAGGATTTCTTTGTAAATGATATCTCAATTTACTAATAGAAACACTTTTAGTTTCTCTCTGATTTATTTTGTTAATGGTATTAGAGTCTTGTCTGATTTAAAGGTCTAGTCTTTCCTCCCTAATTTCAATTCCTTTTAGCTGTTCTTTTCTTGTCGGAACAGTACCCTGACGACGTTTGTACTTGCCTAAAAATCAAGGTTTTTTAATTTCATTGCTTACCCAACTTGGTTCAGAAATGACCGGTGACCTTCTGTATGAAAGATTTGACATCACTCGCACCGTTACACGCTGCCACAATCCATCAGCCTTTGCCGTCCGTGAGCACCACACGCCACCTCGGTTTTTAGTGATACCACGGGTATTCACTCGAACCCATCGAGCGGTGACAAAGGGAATATGATGTCTGGTTAACCCTCACTAGGCTAACTCCTAAAACCACTCACTGGTTGAAGACATCGACTAACCGAAGTCGGATTGGAAAGTGTGTATCACAACTTAGGTGTCTAGTTATCGGAGACTTACACCCCTTCACGCCTCTCCTTGGGCTCACACGGGACTTACTGCTCTTGTCTCTTAGGACCAACCTACTTCACTCACACACTCTTACTCTTCATTTCCCGTTAATGCTTTTGACTCAAGGCAGCGGAATATTTAGAAGCAACAGAATCTTTACCAGATTGTCATAGATGTTCTGATACATAAGATCCTTATACAAGGCAAGTGTAGAGCATACTGACCTGTGCAATCTTTCACTCTCAGGGATAAACAAGATAAATAGGAAGTACAGGTTTCAGATGAGAAGAGAGACTATTTTTGCGAAGAAAGATTCTTCATTTTCTCATATATCTCAAACTTGTTAAAACTTGGTTACAAACTAAGACGAACTCTGCTTTTATAGATGAAGCGAGGGATAGAAAAGTAAATCTATCCTAAAGAAAACATTATTACAACTTTAGAAAAAAGGTAACTTCACCTTATCGTAAAGGAATCTACTTTTACAAAAGTAGTACAATAATTCACCAACTTTAAAAAAGCAAATAGTAGAAGACAAACTACTTTAGCAAAAGGTGAATGATGAAGATGAAGATGATAAGATGGAATCTTCATGATGTTGAAGTGATTTGTGGGACCCATCTTTTATCATAAAGATTCTCTCATAATGACAGTGAGAGATTGAGGTCAGTCAACTCCATTTCTCTGTTGACTTGTGCAATAAGCTCATCAATGTTAGTATGAGCCCAATTGAAAGGACATGTTGAGGCGACAGAAGTAGATTCTTGGACTAGATCACTGGATGGGCTTGTAGCAGTATTCCAAAGAAGAAGAAAAGGATGTCCTGCTTGGATATGAATAACATCGTCTTCAATACAAGTCCAGTGTGACGGAGATGGTGTTCTTATCGGTGTAATGAGAGATGTTTCACCATTGTAGGGTCCAAGAGAAGTGCACACAGTAGAATACGCCACATCCTTAAATTGATTAAGGCCATCAAGATATTCATATAATTCTTCTACGAGCAAAGATTCTTCTGATGACCAAGCCATTGTTGTACGCCAATGATGGATATGGTTTATTGTGCATAGATGTCCAGAAGAACTCATCACATAGGGTCGGGGAAGAAGATACACAGCAAATGTATCTTTATCTTGTAAAGAAGATTCCCATAATTGATGAGTGTCTAAGATGTTAGACATTTATGTTCTCCATGTATCCAAGGGTTCAAACCATTCTAAAAACGTCCATAGGAGAGATCTGGACTGTGTTGGATCGGAGAGATGACCATAGATATGCATTGGAGAGAATGCAACAGAACAAGCATATAGCGCTGTCATGGCCCAGAGATGCCACAAAGTGTAATCATCAATATCATCAAGAATGTGATATATCATCTTGTATGGAGTTGAAGGATCAAACATCGCAGGGCTAGCAATCCAATCTTCTTTCACCAAAACTAAATGAAGATAATAGAAAAGACACTGAGGAAGCAAAGGGTAGAGGTCTTTTACAGTAGTTGGAGTTCGGGTGAACAAAGGAGGAAACTCCTGTCGATAACGAGCAAACCTAGGAAACTCCATTAGCCAAAATAGTGGAATAGGTAGTTTAAGCGAAGAGGAAACAAAGAAGAGTGGCTTCGAAGGTCTAGAGAGATAGTCTGTAAGGGTATTCTGGTGACCTTTCAAGTGTTTTACAGTGCATTTATAGGAGGAGAACCACTCTTGCCAGCGTAAAAGTTGGCTGTTTGGTATCTTTTTGCCGGCTTGATTTAGAATCTTGGGGAAGGATGTATTATCCATTTCAATGACAAAATGATAAGGAGTGAGGTGGATAGAGAACTTTTCAATACCTCTTTTTACTGCAAGAATCTCCTTGTATGAGATATGATAGTGACATTCAGATTGACTGAAAGCTCCACTAGCATGTCCACAATAATGTCTTTGGTCATTGATTTCTTCAAGAAGAATCGCTCCCCAATGCTCATCACTTGCATCTGTCTGTAGGATACGCTGTCCTTTTTCAGGAATCTTCAATGGTGGAGGATCCTTACAGATTCGTTTCAGATGCTGAACAGTTGTAGTCTGTTCTTTTCCCCAAATTGGTGGATTCTTACGCAAGAGCTTAGATAAGCTTGAAGTGAAGGCTGCCATATGTGGAATCTCGAATATAATTAACAATTCCAAGAAATTGTTGAATCTGTTTTACCGAGAGATTTTCATTTGGAAATTGCAATAATTCCTTTGCAATATGTGGGCCTGGCTGGTAGAATCCATCCTTAAATTGCATCCCAAGATATTCGATTTCAGCTGTACCAATTGTGCTTTTCGAGGCCGAAAGCATAATCCCATACTGTTGGGTCAAGTCCAAGAATTGTTGTAACAAGGCCTGATGTTCCTCATAGGTCTTTGAAAACAGTAAGATATCATCGATGTAGATCAATGCACTATTGAGGATAGGCTCATAGATCTTGGTGATGGACTTTTGAAACAGTGATGGTGCAACTTTTAATCCAAAGGGCATCACAGTCCACTGGTACTGAGCATTAGGAATGTAGAATGCAGTCTTATAACGTTCTTCTAGGTGAATACCCAACTGCCAAAAACCTGCTTTCAAATCAAATTTTGAGAAGATCAAAGCTTCCTTAAGAAGTAGTACCTGTGTACTTATTTTAGGCAAAGGAAACTTATCATCCTGCAGGAACGCATTCAGTGGCTTGTAGTCTATCACTAGACGTTTCTTTCCACGTTTTTGCTCTGAACGCTTAGCAAGCCCAATCCGACTTTGTAGGCTCTATCAATCCTTGCTACAATAGTACGACACACTCATCTTGTGTGAGCTTTAAGTCATCAAGATTCATTCTTGGATGTGTAGCCTTTGTAGGATTGATATCCTCATTCTTCTTAAATGGCAGACTTATGAAAAAGTCTCGATTCTTCCATAGAGGATTAGGATGAGTAAACTGTGCATGAGACTCTGGACAGTAGCTCAACAGTTTATCTCGAAGTCC
>JANKOD010000009.1:7668478-7681765 GCA_026284645.1 Erythroxylum acuminatum | reverse complement strand
TTTAACTTAGCCTCCATAGTCATATCCATTCAATGGACTCGGTTTTACTCACTTAGAAGCTTATATGTCAGAAATCTCCAAGATTTCGCATATTGATGAACTCTAAGTTCATGTAAGGGCATATAACATTATAAATCACTGGCATATACACCCAAAAGGATTTAAATACATCTTTGAACTCATATACAACCATATATATATCAATATACAATAGCATCCCAATCATCAGGGCCGGTAGAACTTGCCGGAGTGAGTTTTAATATAGAATAGATGGCTCAGATTCTTGCTGCAGTGATGTGACAGTCACATGAAAGTGTGGAAACTTTTGGATGCTCAATTGAGCACGTCTGTAAATTGGGCGCTAAGACTTTTAACATGAGTGGAGATCCTGAGAGTGCACTCATATGGTTAGATCGGGTCACGAAGATATATAGAGTTGTCGTATGCACAGATGAGTAAAGAGTTGTGTTCTCCACTTTCCTCCTTGAGAACAAGGCCAAAGGTTAGTGGGAAGCCATTGAGAGACACCATCTAGATGAGGTATGTTGGGCATAATTTCAGAAAGAGTTCACATACAGATTATACCCACAAAGTTATAAGGATGCAAGGGTAGAGGAATTCTTCCGTCTAGAGCATGGTTCGACATCAGTGACAGATTATGAGAAGAGATTTTCAGAACTTGTCAGAAGTGTTTAGTTTATTGCTGATAGTGAAGAACATAAGTGCAAGAGGTTTGTTACAGGCTTGAGTCCTAAAATACAAATTCACCTATCATTGGCTTCACAGACACACTACGGGGAATTAGTTGAAGCTGCAATAAAAATGGAGAGAAATGCAACAACAATCACCCAGAGTTCAAGATCAGAACAAAAGCGTAATGCACCAGTTAGTTCATCTCAGGGTTCGATCAAGAAAAATAAGTCAAGATAGAGTGGTGGTAGGAGGTTTAATAGAGGCAGATCGCCCATCCAGGGAACTTTTGGGTCATTCACTAGGCCCAGAGACTCCCGTGATAGTAGAACCCCAGTTTTGGAGTGTGTTACTTGTAGAAAAAGACATTTAGGTGAGTGTCAGATGAATATGACGAGTTGCTACCATTGTGGTCAGGAGGGTCATTTCATTAGAGATTGTCCACAGTTAGTCACCCCAGAGAAGTTGGTGGCTGGATCTTCAGTACCTCCACAAGCTAAAGGGGGTTACAAACAGGGCAGCTGAGGTTCGCAGCATTAATTACTACCTTTCACGTTCGTCCCATCTTGGTGAATCATATTAGAGAGGGACAGAAACAAGATCCAAAGTTGATGAAGTTGAAGACCAAATTTGAGACTGACAGAAAATAGATCTTACAGTCAAGGAAGATGGTACAATAATGGGGGGTAACGATTATGTGTACCGAATATTGGAAACTTAAAGAAAGATATCTTAGAGGAAGCTCACTCCTTAGCTTATGCTATACATCCGGGTAGCACAAAAATATACCACACTCTAAAAGAGCACTATTGGTGGAGTGGGATGAAAAAGGAAATAACATAAGTGTCTAACCTGTCAGCAGCTAAAAGCAGAACATCAGAAGCCTGCAGGATTAATGCAACCCCTCCCTATCCCAGAATGAAAGTGGGAGAATATTACTATGGATTTCAATGTAGGCACGATGCTATATGGGTGATTGTGGATAGGTTAACAAAGTCCGCACATTTACTTCCAATTAAAAATGATTATTCCTTAAACAAGTTAGCCCAGTTGTATGTGGATGAGATAGTGAGACTCTATAGTACACTGGTTTCTATTGTCTCAGACCGTGATCTTAGGTTCACACCAAAATTTTGGCCCCTAGCTTACAAAAATCCTAAGGTACACGCTTGAAGTTTAGCACTGCCTTTCACCCTCAGACGGATGGTCAGTCAGAGAGAACTATTCAGACACTTGAGGATATACTTAGATCATGTGTCATGAGTTTAATGGGAGTTGGGACACACACCTAACACTGATAAAGTTTGTCTATAATAACAGTTATTAGGTCAGCATTGGCATGGGCCCTTATGAGGCATTTTATGGAAGAAAATGCAAAACTACAATATGTTGGGATGATGTAGGTGAAAGGAAACTGATAGGTCCCAAACTTATGCAGGTGACAACATATAAAGTTCAAATTATTCAGGATAGATCAAAGATAGCTTAGGATAGACAGAAAAGCTATGTAGATAATCATCGTAGAGATCTTCCATTTGAAATTGGAGATAAGGTATTTCTTAAGATTTCCCCTTGGAAAGGCATATTGAGATTTGAGAAACGCGGTAAATTAAGTCCGAGTTATATGGGACCGTATGAAGTTACGGAAAAGATTGGATCAGTGGAGTATCGATTGAAGTTACCAGAAGAACTTGCGAGGATTCACAATGTCTTCTATGTGTCTATGCTTTGCAAATATCTAGCTGATCCATCTAATGTAATCACAGAGTAACCGGTAAATTTAAAGGAAGATTTGACTTTCGAAGAAGAACCGGTACAAATTCTTGATCACAAAGACCAGGTTCTACATAATAAGATTATTCCTTTAGTTAAAGTGTTGTGGAGGAATCACACAGTAGAAGAAGCTATATAGGAGCTCGAGCACCAAATGCTTGTGTTATATCCGCATTTATATGGGAGCATGTCATTGTACACTTGGTTAAATTTCGAAGACGAAATTTTTGTAAGGAGAGGTAATTGTAAAACCCTAAACTTTTCTTTTCACATTTCTACAAAATTTCATTTTGTGTGAATGATGTGCTCGGGTGAATGTAAATTTTATTTTCACTTAAAGGTGAATTAGGAACCCAACTCTGAATGACAGGTATTAAAATCAAATGATAGGCAAAAAATATTGAAGTTAACTAGTATGGAAATGGAAAAAAATAAATTCAATTAGATGGATTTATGGTAGATCAAGATTGATCTTGATTTAAATTATTGTGGAGTAAATTTGAAGCATTCTTGGGCTGAAACATAAGGACATAAGAATCAGCCATAGTTACAGATACTTAAAGTAAATCAATCCAACTTATATGTTAATAAATTTAAGTGTAACATGTTATCAAGTGAACATGAAATTTCTACCAAAATTGGACAAATTTTTCTTAAGCGACTTAATTATTTTGGACAAGAAATAATACATGTACATGTGATTCACATATATGAAGAAGTTCTCATTATGTGTGGACATATGTCATTTTGGTGAGACAAAAATGAAAACAACTTTTTATAAGTGGGAGACAAGTATTGTTGTGGATGTTACAAGGTATTAATGGCTTAATTAAACAAAGATGGTGAGAGACAAAACAACGGACAATTGTTGGTAGTTAAGCTTGCAAAGTGTGGACAGCCATCTTCAACATGTAGCATGTAAAACAAAGATGGTGAGACCTGCTCCACCTTCATTCCACCGAAACTTTAGCTCTCCTTTGGACCAGAATTATTAAAGAATAATTAAAGATGCTCCCTTCACACATAGGTCTTCCAAGTTACTACCTTTGGGAAATAAATTCAGCATGTTGTTTAAGCCTCTAACCATGGATAACACCTCTATCAACGCCAATTACATACAGGGAAAAGATGGGTAGCACGTTACCATCTGATTTTAGGTATGTTAAACCACTCTTGTCCATCCTCGTTAGTTGTTCACGTGAATGCTTAAGCTAGAAACATGAATTTCCTTATGAATTGCGTGAATGTTTGAGCATGATTTGAAGAAAGTGGTAAGTGTTCCTAACTATGTTTAGTGAAATTCTGTATTAGGATTCTCATTTTTCTTGAACAATTCTAGTGTTTTGGCTATAACATATTCTACAGGACTCCAAATTGGGTGATTCCAACTATAAATTAAACCTAAGACATAGCCCTACAAATATCTAGAAGATGCCTAAACCTAATTCTAGCTGAATGATATTGAAAACTGAGATTGATTATGGTAACTTGATACTATCCCTATGTGAAGTAGGTTGTGATATTTGGTACATGTTTCATAATTTAGAAGGTGAAATGGCATGATTTTTGATGATATGGAAATTAGAGAAAAAGGAGAACAAATGTATAGAAGACTTCAGAACCTAACTTGAACGTTTGATATGTGAAAATTAAGGAACAAGTGGAGGCATGGTTAAATGAAGAGAAAAACAACGTGGTAAATGTATATCCATGTCTTATAAATGTTATTCAATGGGTATTAATTGGCAACATGTCGATGTTATATATGTGGCTTAATGGATGTTTAATGGCGGGATGCATGTTGTACATAGTTTAATGGTTCAAAGTAAGGGAAACAGTAGGTATATACTATGTACATTATTTAAATGGAAAGAAGACAACATGTATTAATCATGGAAGTTGTTCAATGGTTGTTCAATGGTTGAATGAAAAGAAAACAAAATTTTAATCGTACTAAATGCTAAGATTTTGGTTAACCCCTTTGTTATAAAATTTGTAAAACAAGGTTGTAAGTTATGGATATACTTGGTAGGTTTTAGGAACCCTTCAGGAGTCTCCCTTATAGCTGAGTAAGACTATAAAGTTTTCTCGATCATCGTAAACTCAGGACTAATAAAGGAAAAACACTAAACACGTGAGGGAAGTTTACGATAAACAACAAACAGTGAGTGTACCTTTAAATTGATTTTGTAAAGATGATTTTTACCTTACTATGAAAAGTATGTTTATGAATAATTCCATTGGCGTTACTACTTGAATTTAAAGGTTAATCTTCATGAGATTTACATATGTTTTGATTTAGCATTGAATTAAGTTTTGAATGCACTTGGAAACTAACGAGATGTACATATGCTTTGAATTAACATTAAATTGGAATTTGCATATGCTTTGAATTGGTATTGAAATGAGGCGTGCTTATGTATTAATTGTGGTTTAGCCTATGGTACGCCGTCAGGTATTTATATATACGATTACATCGATCAGAGTACATCCTAACATGCATGGCGGTGTTTGGGGGTCATCTGTCACTAACATGGGTGGTGTTGTGTCTGTAAGTATGTCCTGTGAGTCGCCCTCTGCACGTGTGGAGTATGTATTGTTCTAGCACTATTACAGGTAAGTGATGCAAAACCAGCTCCATGACCACTAATTTATATGTAGTGTTAGCATCATTATGTGTAAGCGATGCAGAACCAGCTTCATAACAATCGGTCTATAGAGGTTAATCAGGCACAGGTAAGCAATGTAGAACCAGTTCCGTCGCCTTACACCTAAGGGTACCATATGGCAAAGAAAAATAGTGATATGCTATGTTTTAAAAGAAAGTTAATGAAAGTATTGTTTGCCATCGTTGTTTACTTTATAAGAAAAGTGGAACTTGATCTCAGAAAAATATATATATGTTTTGTTTTACCTATCCATTGATCTTATGAAAAAGAAAAGAATGTGTTTTTTAAGAACATTGATTATTACTTAAAAAGAAAAGAAATTGTTTTCTTTTATGGTGGTTAATGTTTGTATAAATGTTTTTTTTGTTGGAAACCAATAACACTCACTGAGCTTGTTTAGCTCACTTTTTATTTTCTGTTTTTAAATAAAACCTCCCAGGTGCACGCTCAGGGGCTTCAGAAGCAAGGACTCCACCTCGCGAGTAGTCAACTTCGTCGAGTGCTGCTATGTAGGCAATTTTATTTTAGCTTGTACATATTTTTTAGAATTGTTGCATATCTTTAAACATGTTTTGGAAAGTACATTTGTATAAAGAATGGATGTGTGTATAAAGGTTTTTTAATGAAATGCATGACGTTGTTTTAAGCTTTTCAAAGTTTAGTGATGTAACTATTTGAGACTGCATGTGAATGGATTTGAAGTCCACAATTTGGAGTTGAGAAATGATGTGATAATCGAAGTGTTTTGAACTTTTATAGGGGCTTTAAAATTTTTGGGATGTCAAAATACAGTCATCGTGTTGCTGAAATTTTTAATAAATTGAAAAACAAAACTTCATTGTTTACATTTCTTATTGTGAATTGAAGCTTTTCCCTAACAAAGACAATAGGCTTAGCTTCATGGGAACTTTCCAGCTGACTCGGATATTAATTGGAGAGTCACCGTGGAGTGCCGAGTAGGTCTCCTAGTCATTACAGGATAAGGGCCTATCAAAATAGGTGTCATATCCTAATTAACATGCATATTCATCCCAAAGACACTTAAACCATAAAATTCATAAGTTACTATGCCTTTACAAATTAATTAAATAACCATGTTTAAGGTTAAACTAATTTCATTCAATTCTTGCCATTGACAAATTCACACAATTCACATATATGCACAAAATATTCACACTATGTCAACCTAATCAAAAGCTAACTCCATTGTGAAATTCACACACAATTGATGTAAAGGCAAAATTCATATAAATATGATATGCCATTGCATATACATCCTCACACTTGAACAACACGTTGTCCTCTATGTGAAAAACAATAATAATACAAATAAAGATTAAAAAAACAAAGAAAAGTTAAAGTAAGAATACTTATAGTGTTTCAACAGTGATGGTGTTAATGATAATGGAATTTGGAGACATCTTATGCCATAAAATTCCAACAATTCACTTCCTACAAAATAAACATTAAAAAAATAAAATAACAAAACATCAACAAGGTAAACTATAAATAAATAAACAAATAAATCCTAAGTCTTAGGTTGCCTCCCAAATAGCGCTTGTTCAACGTCATTTACTTGACGAACTCTACCTTCTACCCTTAACATGGGTCTATTATGAGTAGCTTATGTCCACTTGTGTCACCCAATTTCAAATTCATAACCTGTAAATAACGTCAATGTTGCAATATGATAAGAAGGACAAAATTGATAAAATAAAGAAAATCAATTAAGTTCAGTAATGTCTTTTTAGTAACAAACTATCAATAAAATAAGGAATAATGAAACTTCCTGAATCATGTATTAAATCCAGCAATTTTTCTTATAAGAAGGTGAATTGTTCTTCTTCTACAATCACCCTCATCCCCTCTTCTTCTTCCACTCCTTGAACAGAGACTTCCATAAATTCTTCAAGCTCTATGTCCACTGTCATTTGTTTATCTTCCTCTTCTTCATCCTTTCAAGATTTAACTACATCAACTTTGATGAACGAGTTTCCCTCTTTCAAATTCTTTAATACCTTATTCATATTGAATTCCACTTGTTCATCACCAATCTAAAGGATAAGGTTGCCTTCATAAGCATCTACTAAAGCTCTTCCAGTGCTCAAAAATGGTTTACTAAGAATTAATAGACAGTTTCGATCCTCTTCAAATTTTAGCATGACAAAATTCACAGGAATGATAAAATTGTTCACTTATATAGGCACATCCTCCATCACACTAAACGATTTCTTTATTGATCAAACTAAATAATCATATAAATTGGCTTCACATTACCTAGCTCCATTTTTCTTTTGAAAAGTGTTAAAAGAATAGATTAATACTTACACCTAAGTCACATCAGCAGTTAAAAAATTCTAAATTACCAACTTCATAGGGTATGGTAAAACTCCCTAGATTTGTCAACTATGAGGACGTGTGGTTGGTAATTATGGAGCTACAACTTTCTGTCATGAAGATTGTTTGAATTTCATCCCAAGTCTGCTTACTTAATAATATGTTTTTGAGAAACTTTGCGTACGTGGGTATGCCCTTCAAAGCTTCCATAAAGGGCAAGGTAATTTGCAATTTCTTTAGTTTTTCTATGAACGATGCAAATTGTATATCCATTTTATTCTTCTGAAGTCTTTATGGGAATGGTTTTTTGCTATATATGGAGGAGAAGGAATATAGGGAGAATCTTTATTCTTATCTTCATCCTCTTTATTCTTCTCTTAGTCTTCCAAAAGGTGGGGTTTAGCTTATTTTTCTATTGGTTCGTCTAACTTTTCCTACTCCAAAATGTGATAGCCTTAAAATTGCTCTCTTAGATTTACTTTACTATTGCTAAGGAGGCTCTCCCCGCTTCTCATAGATAACGCATTGGCAAGCTGGCCCACTTGAATCCCTAAATTTTGAATAGAAAAGGCATAATACTTTGCTACTTGCTCGAATTTCCCTTCTAAATTCATAAGCTTGTCTAATTTTGAATCATTTTCACTGGACTTGTCTTGGTGAAATCCCAGTGGAGCTTGATTTCTCAACTAAATCCCTACATTGTTAGTACAAAAGAAATTCAGGTGATTCTACCAGCTAATTTTGTATGAGTTTGAATAATGATTGTTACATCCTTAACCATATTATGCTCCCATGAAGTTGGATTATTGCACATTGTTGTTTCCATTAGGAAGAAATTAGTTGTGATATAGCTCTCTTGTCTGCACAATTCGCATATGTGCTTAATTGCTTTGAATAGAGAGAAAGAGGTGTTATCAGGCTGTTTAATTGCTTGGTGAGGTTGCCAATTTCAGCCTGCAACGTTGTCACTGAATCTTCAACAATCATTCCTATTGGATCTTGGAAGGTTGATTACTGTCTACTTTGTTGCGATGTCCAAAGACAACTATTATTTGACATCTCTTCTAACAAAAATTGTGTCGTTTGCACTGATGGACATGTAATTCCTTGATGATAGGCATTAAACCCTGGCCTCATAAACTCCATAAGGGTTCTTTGCTCTCCGTGATGTATTTTCTCCACCATCGTTCTTTCTATCCCTTCTTAGTGTTTAACTCTTCAGATTTCTCATTCTTGCCTTGTGATGTCTAGATTAATATATCTTATAATTTGCATTCAAACTTTCCTTTTTTTTATTTCTTGGGATTGGGTACCTCAATCATACAAGAAAGGATAACAATTCTTTAAATCAAAGGAATTCAAATCATCATAATGCTAAAATTTTTAGCAATGACACTAAAAACTTGTTGAGCAAGTTTTATATCTAATAATAAAACTCTTAATATTTGTAAGTATACGAATAACATCTTGTAGTATAAGAGGTCATTGCTCCCACAAGGATTATGCAATATCTAACAATTTGAACTTAGCTTTGTCGAAGGTATTCAAAATTTGATTTGAATTAAATTTAAATAAAAATGAAACAAATAAAGAAAATAAACAAATAACAAGTGAGCTACCAATAAAAACTAAGGTTTGATCAAGATTGAATATTTAGGAACTATTCTTCCTTTAATTTGTTCCTTTACTATTATTAATTCAATTTATGTGTTTGATCTTAGATTTCCTAAGATATTGGTTACTCTCTCTCAAGATCTAATCAATTAACCCTAATTAAATCCAAAATTTCTAGATTTGCAATCTCTCGATTCATAAAACTATCCCTAACTTATTTAATTAGATATGAAGCTATCTAATAGATAATCAATTTCACAACCAAGATCTCTCTTCAATTGATCGTTAACTTCATAATTGTGGGTTTATTAAATTGCTAACTCTCATTGCACAACCTAACACTGATTACTTTGACTCACTCTCTCGATTCGTTATCAAGTTTATGCATGAACAATAATCACAAACATCCAGAAATATATTAAATTCAACAATAATTAAAAGTCACAAAATAATTCTGGAATTATTCCTAATATGAATTTAGAAATTTATGAACATGTTTCACATCTTAGAATTCAAATTACACATCAAGGATAAAGAAAGAAAAAAAAGGAAAAGAGAAAAAAAACTGTTTAATGCATTGATCTGGAATACTGGAATTTTTTTACGTTCTTATTGATCTCCCGCTTTTGATTCACTATGATTTGTGGTTGCTACATTTTTTGTTGTATTTCACGTTCTTATATCGTGCTTTAGGTACTTGGGGTTGTTTCTAGGATTTTATACTTTGTTTAGTTCCAAAAATAGCCCTGAACCCTAAAACAGATGAAAAATTTGCGCCTGAAAACTCTATACCACGATCTTGCCCTTGGAGGCTCAATTGTGCTTTATGAATTTTCCTCTCTGGCACGATCGTGCCTCTCGTGCACAATTGTGCTCCAGTGTGGAACGACTATGCCTTGCTTCCAACTTACTCCTTCTTCTTTGTTCTTTAATTTCCTGATTTTCAACACTCATAAATGCATTAAGCACCTTATGAAACATAAAATTAAGATGCAATTCTTACTCTAAACCAAACAAACACTTAGAATACATACAAACATTAACAATAACCAAACATAAAAACATTAACAATAACACAATTCTAAGCTTATACACATGATAATCATCTAAGAAATACTTAAAAACACACCTAAACATCTAGTAAAACATAATACAATCTATACCAATCACTTACTAATTGGTGGAAGGTCCTTTCATTTGTGTTTTTTTAATGCATATTGTAAATTTGATAGTGAATGATAGGTTATAGGTAATAAAGGAAACCATAGAGGCAATCCATAGTAGTATAGTGTATTGGAGTACAACACCTAAAAAGTTAAAAATTTTGAAGCAACTATATGATACTATGCATTCCATACATAATAAGTTAGTTTTGGATTACTCCATTAGATGAAATTCAGCATTTAAGATATTAGAGTTAATAACTAAGTATAATAAAGTGTTTATTAAGATGAGACAAAAAGATTCTCAATATATTTATTTACCTACAGAAGAGAAATAGGAGTTGACTAAAGCAATTTGTGTGAAATTGGTGATATTTCATAATGCTATTGATTTGTTTTTAGGCACAAAATTTTTAGCTTCACACATTTTCTTTAACTACATATGCAAGATCAATCTAACATTATCTAGTTGAAATTTTTATTCCAATGACTTGATCCAAATTATGGTAAAGCAGATGATAGAGAAATTTGATTCTCATTGTTCTATGATAGGAAAAACCATGACAATTGGTTATTTAAAAATGATATATATATATATATATATACATATATTATCATAATCAAGCATATGTTGATTTCATTAAACAATTATGGTATGATTTGTTTAATGATTATCAATTAAGATTGGATAAAGATCACGATCGTAGTAATTTAGTTTTACTATCAACTTCATCTTCACCTATTATTTATATAACAAATGAAGGTGTGATTCCTAAATTTAAAGACTTCATTAAAGAAAAAAATTCCAGGACTTCTTATAGTAGGATAAAGTTGGGCAACTATTCAGAGGTAGGTTTTGTGACTGCAGTTGAGAAGATGCAATTCATGGTGGAAGTCACATAAAGGTTATTATCTAATAATACAAGCAATTGCACAAGATCTCTTATCAATTCCAATATCTACTACTGCTTTAGGTTTTACTTTTAGTATTAACGATCGGATAATAAGTCCTTAACATGCTCAACTTCATCCTATGATTATGGAAGCTTTGATGTTTACCTGAATTTAGTTGGGTAATTAAAATATTCAATGTAAACTCTATTCTTTAAAATGTGTTTTTTTACCTGAATAATTTGAACAATGGTATAATGCATAAAGTTTTATGCCATACTATTGAACTTGCTTTACATTTTGACAAATTTTAACATTGAAACACTATTCTTCTTAAAGGCATTAGACCTTAAATTAAAAAAAATTCAATTTATTAATACAAATTAAATTTTATTTTAAATATTTTATTGAGTTTGGGTTCGAGTTGTAAGCTCCGACGTAGACCCCTACTTAGATCTCAAGTCAGTTCCTAAGTAGGACAAATCATTCCTACTATTATATATCAGTTTACTAAACCTGGAGCAAGGAAGATCACTAGGAGCAAATAAAAAAATTCCAATATATACAATTATAAAATTACATTAAAAAATAAGTCTAAAAGAAGCAACTCGGTCAAAGCAGTTACTTCTAGAAAAGGATATGATAGCAACAAATGAAAATAATTCATTAGAGATCTATATAGAGGTTATGATCCCTATGAACATGGAAAAGTATATTCATTATGCATGTAAAAATAAAGTTAGAGATCATAAACATGTTTCATTGATAGTGTTTTTACATATACAATTGTAACAAATACTGCATATGATTTAAAATGTATTGAAGAATGTCATCGAACAAATGACTGAAAATTTAGGAAGAAGTAATTCAAATTGAGCTAAATTCCTTGAATAGTTATAAGGTGTTTGGACTAGTAGTGCCAATACCAAAAGATGTAAAACTATTCAATTATAAATGGGTATTCACCTAAAAACAAAATTTAGAAAAATGTAGGAGTGAGATACAAAGCATAATTACTGTTGAATTCGAGGAAACATTAACTCACATAATAGATACAATCACATTTAAATTTTTAGTAAGTTGATAGCATAACAAAGACTTGATATGCAACTAATGGATTTGGTTATCTATATAGATCATTAAATTGTGACATTTATATGGAAATCGTTGAAGGATTTAAATTACTTGAAATAAATAATTCTAACTCCCATTACCTATACTTAATAAAGTTACAAAAGGATTAAAGTAATCTGTTTACAAAGGGATTGAAGCAAGCTGTATGAATGAGGTAATAAAAATCCTTTGTCGCCTGAGAGGTATTGTTCCATAAATAACCCTTAAGATCAATCTTTTCCTTGAACTTGGATGTCATGTTTCTTGAGCACATTCCAAATGGAACCAACCCAATATATATGCAATTTTAGATCATTTTCAAATTAAAACCTATAACTTTAGTATAAACCTATGGTATTATTATGCATGTATTTTCACTTAAAAATTGTTGACAATTGTGATGAAACTTCTTCCATCAACTCCTTTAGCTCCAGGTTGGAAGTCACCTCCTTCATCCGCAACGTTTACCTTTGATATCTTTGTCAATATAGGGGTGGTGGAAAAAGGAGGGATAGTGGATGGTATAGCAGGGCTACTAGATGATGTAACATCAGGTACAAAAGGTGACTGTACAAAGATTACAGGTCGGGAAGATAATGTTTCATCTGGATGTGCAGTAGGTGGATGTACATAAAGATGTGCAGTAGGTGGACATACATCTAAAAGCATTATTATGTATTTTGGTGACACATGTAAATTGCTTCCAAATTAATTTTAAAATTGATTATTTGGGTTTCCAAAGTTAATGTTGTTCACAACTAAAATACATAAAAATGCTTTTAGATTATAGGAGGAATGGTGATGTGAACAAATTCCCTAAAAAACACATGAGGATATTAATAAAGAAGTTGAAAGATACTTTTCTCGACGGTTCGAGAAATAAGTAAATTTTCACTTACAATTATTGAAATGGTTGAATTATCATATCAAAGTGTTCAAATGACATTATAATATTTAATATGATAATTTATTTTTGTGTAGACCTCAGAAAATCCAATAGAGAACAAGTTCAAATGTGATCATATCCGTTAAATCAT
>JANKOD010000009.1:7640528-7652093 GCA_026284645.1 Erythroxylum acuminatum | reverse complement strand
CCTCTATAACAAATAATGTACACAATATCACAAGTTGCACAATCATAAGTATTCAATAATGCACATGCATGAAATGACGTATGTACAATGCATGTTCATGATAATCCCGGGTACTATCCGACACAAAATCGATCTCATTTGGATCAATAGAGCTCCAAAAATCATCGAAATACTGAAGTAAGTTCAGTGGATTAACACCAGTTCATATCCTTTAAGACCACACTCACTGTAACCGTCTCACTCTTTTCACTCAATCATTCTCCATTCATTTCAGATAGCTATGATTCTTGGTGAAGAAGTAGATCAATGTCTTACGAATCTAATAGTTCAAGAATCAGATCATTCGGATGTCTAGAGAAGAAGTTATGGCCAAAAGAATCCAACATGTTTATATCTTTACTCATATTGTACATGCCTTGGCACAATTCCTGTAACTCTCACTATAGGTGTCGGATTGACTTTGTTTTTAGACTATTGGAGAGAGGACTTCTAGATCTAAAACTTTCATGAGGCCTCGAAAGCCAATTCTATCGTCTGACTTCTGTATCGTCTCACTTTCCTTTCGTCTTAGTTCTATCGTCTCAGTTCTATCGTCTCATTTCCATCGTCTCATTTCCATCGTCTCATTTTCTTCTGTCTCATTTCTTCCGTCTCATTTCTTCCGTCTCATTTTCTTCCATCTCATTTCTTCCGTCTCATTTTCTTCCGTCTCATTTTCTTTCGTCTCATTTTCTTCTGTCTCATTTGTTCCGTCTCATTTTCTTCTCCAGAATGTCTCCACTTATAAGGATCATAACTTTTGACTCCGATGTCCAAAATTTTCATACTATGTACCTGTCAAGTCTCAAAGAATAGTAACCTACTTCTAATAAGAGTACAACAGCCTAAGTGACACTTGTCACTTTCCCACTACCTAAGCTCTAACTTAGTTTCTTTTGAAACTAACTCCCTTAACTTTCATCTTTACAATCCAACTATCTCCAAATATCTTTTGATTTCTTGCTCCCTATTATATATACATATATATCACAATACTCCATAAATGTCAAAGGTAACTCCTAAGTTTACCAATATATACAAATACGATATTTCCACTAATCACTAATATTTCCAATGTAAACACATTCATAACTCTCAAAGATTCACAAATCAATTCAATTATACCCGGAATTATTCATGAGTGCATGTACAATTATTTTCATGTGCAGATAATTTCACTATTCATATATAAGTGTATGGCATATCATGCATGAATAGGGAAATGCATCTCTAACTCTCATTAGTTACTTGCATTTACCAATCTAACCCTCCCACAGGTAATGGGATGTTATAGTAACCATATTGTTTTTGAGTAAATCCATTCAAAGAATAGGTGATCAATAGACTCATTATCCGAGGCACACAAGGAGCAGTGATTTGGGACGTAAAAGTAAAGGAGTTTATCCCTTGTTTACAGCTTATTAAGAAAGGCTAACCACAGTATGAAGGAATACCTTGGTCTATTTCTTTTATGCCATACTAATTTATGCCAAGGAACACACTAATTAGGAGGTCTCATAGAATTTTAGGCCATAACATTTGTATATGTTTTTGAGGAGCTGGCTAGCCATTCCAATTTATCAGGCCGGGAACAATCTGGTTGATACAGTAGAGGCTCTATAGTACGTATGGTCCTAATTGTGGCCTATTGCCAGCACCACACATTATTTCTGATAACATCGGACACTTTTGCATTCATAGGTAGCTCCGACCCATTGATCACTCTGGGAGTTGAGAGATCCTTCAAGATACCTCTAGAATGCCAAAGATTCTTCCATAAGAAAGTAGAATTCTCATTTCCTATCTTAAATCTGAATTGGTTCCCAATTAGATCCCTAACATGTAAAAGCTTTCTCCAACTCCACAAACTATTATTGGTAGGTTGGGTGCTCCATAAATTTTTCCTTCTAAGAATAATAGTATGCACCCATTTGACCCACAAAGCTTCACTATCATTAAAAAGAACCTAGATTCTTTTTCCTATCAGCACATTATTCCATGTAGACAATGTTTAATGCCTAATCAACCCTCTCTTTTGGGTCTTATAGGTCATTCCATTTAACCTTTGCATGAGCTTTTGACACAACCTTCCCAGACCACAAAAAATTCCTTAGTTTTGTCTCTATTTCCTTAATAATGGAAGAAGGAAGAATAAAATGACTAGACCAATACACCTGCAAAGTTGAGAGGACAGAAATAACCAATTGAAGTCTACCAGCATAAGAAAGAGTTTTATAGGTCCATTTGTTAACTCTGGCATCAATTTTATCCAACAGAGATATGCAATCCCTCCTAGACAAATGACCTGTTAAGAGAGGTACCCCTAGGTACCAAATGGGAAGGTGAACTCTTTTAAGACCCAAAACTATTTCTATCTGATGGGCCATAAGGTCCATATCAGGAGATAAAAAGAAATGACTCTTGATAAGGTTCATGTCCATGCCAGAAAAAATAGAAAAAGTATGTATGCAATTAAGTAAAGTTTGAACCAAAACCAAATCAGCTTGACAAAACAACAAAAGATCATCTGCAAATAAGAGATGGGTGAGTTTAAGCGCTTTACACCTCCATTGGTATTTAAAAGAAGCACTACCAGCTATAGATGCATTCAGGATCCTAGAGAGTACCTCCATATAGATAATAAAGAGAAAAGGAGATAAAGGATCCCTTTGTCTTAAGCCTCAATTACCTCAAATTTTTTTTGAGGGAAACCATTGATCAAGATAGAATAAGAAGGCGAGGTTGAACAAGAGAAACAAAGTAGAGTTTAGCTTTTTGAGAAGTCTTCCATGTTGGAAGAATTCTTGGATGGCCCGAGTAACTTCCTCCCCAATAATATGTCAAGTTTGCTTAAAGAAAAAACCATTAAATGTAGCCCCCCACTCTCGCAAGACACGTATCTGACATCCTAAGTGATGTTCGAGTACGTACTCTGCAAGGGTGACATGTTAGAACAGTCAAACCATTGAAACTCAGTACAAAATTTTCAAAAATAGCATAAGCGTATGTGGAAATCAATATTCAAATTCGGGCCCATACTTTTATTTCATAAGCATCGAAAACACAATTATTATTACACTCTGATCAATCTCATTTGCAACACATTTCCAATTTCGAAAGTTATTACAAACATAAATATTCAAATATACATTATATAGAAATTGCAGAATATATAATTTGATACAAAAATACGAAAACAAATGCAGACGCGAACTGATCCCGACCTCTATCTCTTACTTGAATGCAGTGGCTAGACTCCAATTTGATTAACTGAAGATCTTCTCTAAGCCTGAAAAATATTGAAAATTTTGGGTGAGTTTTTGCAAACTCAATGAGTGACCATCCTCGATGGCTCACTCAATCACATAACACATACAATTCATATAATCAAATAATTCACATCATTTCATTGATAATCATAAATCATCGCATATCACTTGAGCATTCATTTCACATTTCACATTCAACACATATCACATTCAGAAATCAGTCAGCTATTTAAATTATAACCATCATATGCATATGCAGTGCTCATAAGACTCACTTTCATTTATTACTTTGTTGTGACAGAGTGCCTATAACTGTCCCATATACGTTGTGGATACCGGGCTCATTGATAACTATCCCGTATCCGTTAAGGATACCGGGCTCATTTTACATAGTGAGCCTTTGGCTTTTATACACTTTCTGAGCGTTAAGCTCTTTTTCAAAATCTAAGCTTTAAGCTCTTTCTCGGTGGCTACTCCGGTCACAACTGCCTTTATGTTTCATGCATTCATATAATGAAATGCTTCACATTCTTATATGATCATTCAATCACTTTCACATGTTATATTCACATTCAGAATACATTTATCATCGGACCGTGGTTCGACATTCAACACAAATGTTGAGAAACACTTTTTCAATCATATGTATATTCGCATGTTTCTTCGGAATTGAACAATCAAGTTAGATATCACATATTTCATCAAATTCACATACAAGGAGCACTTAAATATCACATTCATGCATCAAAATCATCAGACCTTCAGTGTCCGGAATCAGCATAATCAAAGTCACATTCATAAGATAATTCAAAACATAATATGAACAGAGTAATCAATAAGTAAGACCATCTAGGTCGACTTACAGTACGCTCCAGATTAACATTGGCTTCCATGATCTTGAAACCTCTGAATGCGAACGTTTATCCTACACATCTAAATTATGCAATACACACGTTGCACACACAATAATACTTATACAATTGTTAGTATTCTTTTATGCACAATTGTGTATATGGAATATGTACAATGCATGCTCAATGACAATCCCGAGTATTTTTCCATAATTCTTGTCACAAAATCAATCCATTATCCAAATTCACTTAAGTATCATTTGTATGTAGGGTTTATACCTCACATAAACACTTTGAATCTAATTTCATAACCCAATGAATCATTTCAGATTTTTTCAAAAACTGACTTTCAAGTTTATTGTTCTTGATCATTTAGATAATGGAAATGAAGCAATTTGGCAATACTTTCTTCTAGACAAATGTTCCCAATTGTCTTAAGTTTCTAACGACACCAAGATCATTCAATTTGGTTTATTACTCTGAAAGTTATTCCCCTAAATATTTTTGGACTATTCTTATACTGGAACAGTGCCTTGTACGCAACTTCCATCCAGAAATTGCAATTCTTAGAGACTGAATTAAAATTCTATTTCTTCAAAAAATTTGTAGCCCTATGTCTCTATTTGACTATAAATTAAAAATCATTCTATTTGGATAACTACAGAACAAGTTATGCCTAAACTACCGAAGCATGTTCAAGCTATGAAGGAAAGTTGGCCGCGGCGAACTTTTCCCAAGAGGAAATCCTGTAAGTTGGCCGTGACGAACTTTCACAGAAGCACAATCATGACTCATCTTCTAATTTTCCAGATTCTAACTGTTTACTTACTATATTCACTATCGTAATCTTGTCTATCATTTCTAATTCAATTTCTCCTCATTTTCCCATCATTCTAATTCCATTTCAACTCAATATCATCCATAAACAAATTATAGTCCATGATTAATCATGAACACTAATAACAGAACACGCATATATACACATTCATCATCAACTTACTACACATATTCAACTTCATTTTCACTTTGATTTTACTCCTAACTATCACTAAACATGCATCATTCATCAAAGCCATGAAGAATAATAGGTTACTTACTTGATTTACCCAAGGCTTCTTCAAGAATCTCCAAGAACCTCCAAGAACCTTAGCTCCTTCAACATTAACGAAAATCAACTTTCAAGGTGAAATAAGTTGGGTCTTTTTGCAAAAAGAAGGAGAAGACGATGAATCTTGAAGAAACAAAGTAAAGGAGTTAGATAAAAATCAACATGGTGAGGTGAGAGTGAATGTCGTGGGTTATGGAGAGGAATGGAGAAGATGAAGAAATGAAGAAGTTGGGCAAAATGAAGCATGTGTCGTTTTTGGCAAGTGAAAGACCAAAATTTGCCTCCAATTTTTAACCCAAATTTCTCCCAATTTTTAGTGATAGTTGCCATTAAATCTTAATATCATTCATTAAAATATTTCTACTACCATTTGACATTTATTTCTACCACTATTCATCAATTGTTCTGCCACTTGACATTTTTTCTAGTCCAATATACCCTTAAAATTACATAATTTTCCCAAATTTTCACTAAAAATTATGAGTCAATAATTACACTCTCCAAATCAATTCTTAACACATACAATTCACAATTCCAGATGTATTCATTTTTATAGATCAATTATACCTAGAAAATGTCAATGAATGCATGTATAATCATTTTAGTGTGCAAAAATCAATATTCAAATATGTGTATGCTAACATTATGTATGAGAATGAAATGCGTTTTTCTAATCTCTCATTGCTATTTCTCAATTACTGGTATAGAAACAGGATATTACATTAAACCCATCCAGCCCAGGGGCCTTATTCAAGCTGAAGGAGTTAAAAACATGCCTAATCTCTTGCGTTGAGACTTCAGCAATGAGATTGTTTTAAATATTTTCAGGAATCGGATAAGGAAAAAGAGCTACCATATACTCTTTAGAGGAGAGTAGGTCTTTCTTATTCCCAAGAGTGCTATGAAAAAACCTAGGAAGTATTTAAATCTCTTCAAAATCAACAATCCTATGGTCATTTCCCACTATTAATGAGTGAATGTTGTTTCTGTTCCTGTTTGACAATATAGAATTGTGAAAGAATTTGGTGTTCCTATCCCCCTCTCTGAGCCACTTAATACGGGAAGATTGTTTATAGAATGATTCCTTATCGCGTAAAGCTCTAATCAAGTTGTTAATGGCTTCATTTTCCTTGGCAACCAGTTGAGGCCTATTAGGCAAATGTCTCATTTGATTTTGGATATTATTAAGGACAACCTGGCAAGTCTCAACTCTAACATTCACATCCCCTACCTGATCTGAGTTCAGTAATTTGAGTGCATTTTTAACTACTTTAAGCTTAGACACCACACAGAACATAGAAGTTCCCTGGACATGAGAAGTCCAAGCATATTTTACGGTCTGAAGGAAATTTGGCTGCGAGACTAGGAAGCTGGAAAACCTGAATGGAAAAGATCTCTTCTGCATGTTTGCTAAAGACCTAATCACTACCGGAGAGTGGTTTGAGATGTTAGGATTATGAATTACTCCATAAGATCTAGGAAACCAAGAACTTTAAGCCGAATTGATCAGGGCCCTATCTAACTTTCTTGCTATGAAGAGGTCACCAGATTGCTTATTGTTCCACATAAAACTAGGACCACTAGAATTTAAATCATAAAAGGAACAATCCTCAACACACTTCCTAAAGTCACTCATTCCATTAATAACCGAGGAACTAATAGGCTCAGCCTCATAAGAAAACAAAATATCATTAAAGTCCCCAGTAATAATCCAAGGTTGATTACCAACAATGAGTTTGATATTTGAAAGAGCAGACCAGAGAGACTTCCTATGATTAAAATTATTCGACCCATACACACACGTCACAAAAAAGGCTGAAGCACTGTTCATAGGAGTTACCTCCAAATAAATTAGTTGATCATTAGTAATTTGAGGAGAACACAAACAATCCGGATTCCAAGCTAACACTAACTTAGCATTTGAAACTTAATCTAAATTATTGTAATAATGCCATCTAGGAAACAAAGAAGAGCACACATTATTCAAAATGGAAAGAGACTTTATCTTAGATTCAATCAAGCATACAAAAGAAACCGACAATATCTTAAGATATGATTTCACATCTAGTTGTTTTTTTGAGTTGTTGAGACCCCTAACATTCCAAAAAAGTAAAGGCATAACACAAAACAAAACTAAAGACCTACGAATTTTGTTTCCTCCTAGATTTCCTACTCTTCCTAATGGTAAAATCCCCCTTTGCCGCCTCCAGAAGACACGGACTCTGAGATTCAATAATTGGAACCCATTCATATTTAGAAGAAGAAAGGGGATTACCTACTTGACTCACAACAGGGAGGTCAGCATCCTCAAGGTATCCATTTGAATCATCTTGCTTCTATTGAGCCTTACTTTGTTCAGTTAGGATTCCAGAGGGTCTGCTCTCCTTAGGTCTTCATAGTGCCATCTCAGGGCCTTGGTCATGCTGTTGAATTCCTTTGCCCTTACTTTGTTTAGTTAGGATTTCAGAATGTCTACGCTCCTTAGGTTTTGTTGCGTCATCTCAGAGACTTGCTCCTGATCAAGCCCCATTTGTTGGTTTACACTGTTTGGTAGAGATACCTTTATCCAACTCTTGTTGTAACCTAGTCTCAAACAGGCAAACTATAGGTGTCCATTCCGTCTTTTGTGTGTGATCCTCAGGCCTCCTCTATCTTTATATCCTTAAAGGTTTTTTTTCCTTTTTCATTATAAGTGGCCAATTGGAAAGATGAAGGCCAACTCTTCTGCAAATCTAATTCCATAAACATTCTGGCGTACAAAATCCTAGATATTCTAACTATCTGGGTATTCATAAGATGAGGGTGCCCTATTGAACTAGCTATTCTGCCCAACCCCTCATTATTCCAGTATTCAAAGGTATGTTATGAAACCTAGTCCACATTGGGGCATATCTAACCTCTTCTTGTCCACCCGCATTCAAGCTCCATTTTTGTAAGAATAAGGGTTTTCCTTGGATATGCCATGGGCCCTTCTCCAGAACCAAATTCATACCAATCTCTGAATCAAACTTGAACAAGAAATTTTTCGAACTAGTAATTAAGGTTTCTGTTAAACCAAAAGCTAACCAGGATTTAGATAGGGCTTTCCGAACCACTGGGTATGCAGGACGCTTACCGATGAAGAAGCTTATCAGAGCATGTCGAAACTGAGCTGCTCCTTTCTTCGCTAACTTTGGTGGAGGAATGACTAAGATCTGGTCACCCTTAAACTCAGGAGGGTAGTAGGCCAAAGCCTTAGCATCCGAGGAGTCCACTAATTCAGAGACTACTGACTTCCAAGTTCTGGGTTTCTCAGAAGTTTAATAACTTATGGGTTTGGAGAAGACGCTGGTTCCATAGAAGGAGAAATCTCAAGGGACATTGACTACTGCTTTTGTGCAGATACGCCTACAACTCTCTGATTTTTGGTACTAGAAGAAACATGCGTTTTACAGTAGGAAATGAGGTTTCCTGAAAATAAAAAATTATCACTGAAAGATGATACACCAAACTTCCTTTTCCACTCTAATCCAATATTAATAGAAATGGAACAAACAAAAAAGACTCAAGTAAACATCAATTTTCATTGCAACCAGTGCCAGCAGGGCACCTGCCCAGGGCCCACTATGAGAGGGGGCCCCTTTCAACAGCCCCCTCTCTAAACTTAGAAGCATCGATTGAAGGCTTGGAGTTATTCTATTACTGGTGGAGGTTTAAGGAGAACATGTTTTAACTTTTAAGCATCCAATAAGAGGGGGCCCCACTTCAAGAGCCCCCTCTCTCCGACTTTAAAGTCTTAATAAAGTTACTTACTAAGTCATTTCATGGCTTTAAAGTTATAATTTGATGTTATAACATTTTTATTTTCGAGGTAAAGGTAATTTTGTGTTCCTTATGCGTTTAAATAGTTTTGAAATATTTAAGTGTACTTTTACTTTCTAATTTCTTTTTATTCCCAATAAATCTGCCCTGATCACAAGCTCAATCAGGTGAGCATTCGGAAAAGAAATATCATCTTTCCTACTCGATCTATTACGAATATCATCTTTCCTACCCGACCTACTACAGATGTTATCTTTCCTACCCAGTCTACTGCACGTATCATCAACGAGCTTCTCCATTCCAAAGTCGAACAATCTGTCCGACACAGGGTAATCCTTATAAGTCCTGTGACAGCCACATTTGAACCGTCACCGGACCTCGTCAGGAATTACCTCTCGCTCTATTTCAATCGTCAGGAACTACCTCTCGCTCTATTTCGATCCTCAAGAACCGACTCTCATTCTTTCTGGCACCACAACTGTTTAGATGGCTGAAATCCGAAATGGGAATGATAATGAAAGACGCATTTTGATGACAAGAAATGAGAGGACGAAAAGACAAAAGGCAGAGGCTAAACAAAACCATGCAGAATGAGGAAAAGCTGTCCGTCCCAGAATTTATAGTGTCGACTGAACTAACACGACCAATCCGGATTGATCACGTGGAGAAAGTCTAAGCGTCTGAAGGGGCGCAGCAAACGAAGGGACACGTGTAACACCGCACGATGAATGCGCGGCGGTCCAAGAGACGCGAACGTTCCAAATTTCGATAACGTCTAGGAGAGGAGGACCGACAATAATACTCACGTCAAGCGTCTTGGATTTCAGCGCCCATGCGGTGATCCAGAGGACGCGTCGTTTCAAGTCCCGAACGACGCTCAATAAATGCATATCTTCAAGCACTAATTAGGCCTAACTCTGAGATCAGACCGCCCCGCATGAGTGTAAGCCGAGCTACTGCCCAGCACGACCACGCGCCAAGCGATCGACTTTGCGTCTTTGCAGTTCGGTTAATTGACCTGATAGCAAGCAGCCCACACCAGCGAGCCGCACAATCTTCACGTACTCCCTCGACCCTTCTCTTTGGTCAGTCTCAAGGAGTAGGGGGCTTATGGTAGGGTCGGCCTAATGAGACCCGGCCCAATGAAGCCCAAATGCCAGTCCAAGCACTAACGGCCCAATAGTAAGAAGTTGTCTCCCATGCAAAGACGGTGAAGGACGTAGAGACCTAAACCTAACGGTAAGCTTACCGCATATATAAGGTAACGCTCAACCATGATAGAGGTACAACCATACAACCCTATTGTTCTCTGAATATAGCGGCCGAAACCCTACCAAAATACTAACTTGAGCGTTAGAGGGGTCTCCCGGGAAACAATTCCCGGCGTGCCTTTGTCTATTTTGCAGGTGTTTGATCATCGGAATTACGCAAAGCTATAGATCAGAACGATGACAATCCGGTCCAACAAAATCCGACAGAACCAAGTTCAATTTTCTTTTTCTGGTTTGAACAAGCTATGCACTAGTTGTTCACTTCCTGTTTCATCTTCCTTTCTTTAGGTCATACAAGTACAGATTTCTAATTAAAGAAGACAATGAATGAAGTCACAGTGTTGCCAAACAATTGAAATTTTGTACTTGCATTTAAATTGTTTTTTTCTTTTCCCTAAAACAACAACTTTGCCTGCATGGTTACGTTCAACATCTGGAGAAACAGACTTTTCGGACGTCAAATACGCCTGAGTTGCCGTTCCAAGAACAGAGCAATGGACCACAAGATTTTGTCATTGTCTTCACATTAATATCAATGCTTCCAAAACCCAAGCTTTCCCACAATTGCATGCTTCCAGCTTTCCTCACAATCTAAACCTAATATACGCAAGCAAGCAAGCAATTAATAGCGAGAAAGCCACCTTATCCTTTTGTTTCTTTGGCATAGTGTTTGCTTGCTCTGCACGTGTAATACTCTTGGTTAAAAGTAACTAACGGTCCATTAATTAGACAACTAACTATCCATAAGAAGATTCAAGAACAAGGTTATATATAATTAATCATATATAAAATTTATTAATATCAAGATAATTTATAAGCTTATTTTAATTTTACAAAAGTGAACTACTCATTTTTAAAATTGAGGGGCTGTTTGTTTCTATTTTTTTCTTCCGTTTTTTGTTGTCGTTTTTGTAAAAAGAAAAACAGGTAAGTAAAACGTATTTGGTTTACTATATTATGATTTTTTGTTTATGAAAATAAAAAATCACAACAGTTTTACAAAAACCAGAAATCATTGTTTCTCTGAATTTTGACAACAAGTTTTCTTCGACAGAAAAACAACAAATTCCTATTTTCTATCTATAATAATAATAATAATAACAATAATAATAATTATAATTATAATAGTACAAAATTTATAATAATAATTAATAATAATAATAAGATAATTAATTTGGTATAATAAAATTAAAAATATTAAAATAGTAAGTAGAAAATTTATAACA
>JANKOD010000009.1:7611899-7627454 GCA_026284645.1 Erythroxylum acuminatum | reverse complement strand
AGCCCTATATGGGACAGTTTACAATGAGCCCCACGTGGGACAGTTATCAATGAGCCCGATATCCAATGGATACGGGATAGTTTAGGCACTCGGTCACAATGAAGAAGTAAATGGAAATTGGGTTTCATGTACATATGCATGCATGATATGATTGATTTATTAAATGGGAATGCATTGAATGGGAATGTGAACTTGCATTAAATGGAAATATAAAATTGTATTGAATGGGAACATGCAATTGTATTGAAGGGGAACATGAAATGTGAGATCATGGGAATGTAATAACTGGGAGACGAATTGTATATACATATGCATAATATGATTGACTTAATTGTATTGAATGGGATTGACTTGCTTGTATTGAATGGACATATGAAATTGCATTGATTGGGCTTATGAAATTGTATTGAATGTGAACATGACATTGAATTGATTGTGAATATAATTGTGAAGTGTAATAGTAAATTTGAATTATGGCATAATGGGAATGAATTTTTGTATTGTGTGACTGGGTGAACCATCAATGATGGTCACTCACTGAATTCGCAAAACTCATCTAAAATTTGCATCTATTTTTCAGTATTCAGAAGATTATCCCGTTATGCAACAGGAGTAGACTTACTGCTCACGAGGAAAAGTTAGAAGTCGGGATCAGTTCGTGTCTGCAATAGGATTTTGTATAACATGTATTCCGCAATTTTTTTTGTACAATGTATCTTTGAACATTTCAATTTGTATTAAGTGCTGAAATATGGGAATCTGAGTGAATGGGATTGATTAAATGTGAATATTGTTGTGTATATCAATGCGGACCAATTAAAATGTTTGTGAGTGTTTGTGCACTGAAATGGACCCTAATGGCTCAAAGTGTTAGGGTTTATAATTAAAAAGTGTTATGAATGAAATTGGGCCCCCATTGATCACTGAAACTGTGTTGGTTGTGTTAGAGTGAAAACAATGTTCTATCGGCTTTCAAATTATTTTGGCCTACTATGGAAACGAACTTCTGCACATGCAAGTGTTTCAAAAAAAAATTTGTATACTGAATTTGGATTGAGTGCTCTAGCATGCCACCCTCGCGGGTCACGGGCTCGGATATCACCGTCGATATCGGGTTCGGGTCTTGCAGGAGTGGGATGTTACAATGGTCATACTGAAATCCACCATTGAAAGGGAGCAACCGGTTTAATATTCTAGAAAGTCCCTCCATCATAAGTGTAAATAGGTACAACGATAGTAAATCGCCTTGTCTGATCCCCATTGCAGGTGTGAAAGGCATAGTGGAGGTTCCATTTACTATGATACTCAATGAACGGTTGTAATGCATGTCATGATCCACTGAACAAATTGGTGTGGAAGATGCAAGGCGTTAAGACAAGGCCTTATAAAGTTCCAGCTAACTGTATAAAAAGCTTTAAAGAAGTCAATCTTAAACAAAGATCTGCTCAATTTCTTATGTTAATGATATTCTTTCAATAACTCTTGAAGAAGGAGAATGTCATCCCCAAGATGTCTATCCGGAAGAAAAGCATTTTGTGCAAGATTTACAATTACAAATAATATCGACTTTAGTCACTTAGCTAGAAGTTTTGATATCACCTTATAGATGGTTGTGCAACATGAAATAGGTCAGAAGTCTCTCATGTGACAAGAATTTTGTTTTTTAGGCACTAAATAGATATAGGAGTGATTGAGAGCATTGAGCATTTTGGCAGATGTAAAAAAATCCAAAACCACCTCAGTAAATAATTGACTCTTTATATTCTAGGAGCTTTTGAGGGGTGCAAACTAAAGAGAATTCGATCAACTTCGTGAGACGTAACTAGAGAAACCAACATTTCTTTCATTCCTTGATCAATTTGATAATCAAATAGTTACAATACATTAGAACTAGGCAAGAAGGCATCTGCTATCCCTATGAGATTTATGAAAAAAATTCTAGCAATTTCTTTAAGACTATTAAGTTCAACATGTTCAACTCTATTGTTATCTTGTAGCTTTATTTTCATTTCCTATTTTAAAAAACAAAACACCCATTACAACCTAAACACCAATTATTTACATTTGAAAAGCTTTATACACACTCTTTATTGGATCAACCTAGACTCACCACTACTATAGTTTTAGTTCTTGTTATTTTGAGCAGTGTTATGATGGACTACGTCAGCATAAAAGAGCAAAAGGAGTTCTATAAGGAAGAAGTGACTATTGAGGAAGTAGAAGATGAAGGAGAACTAGGAAAGGAGAAGCTTGGTGTTAAATCGAAGCAACAGATCTTAGTGAGAACGGAAGCACCCATACCACCCTCCATTGAGAAACCACTCACTCTCTAGTTGAAGCCCTTACCTATAAATCTTAGATATACCTTTTTAGGTGAGGATCACATTTTACCTATCATAATTTCAAACTAGCCAGATGGGGAATGAGAAAAGAGAGTGGTAGTGATTATTAGGAAGAGGATGAGAGCCATAGGATGAAAATTTTCTGAAATAAGGTGAATAAATGCTAATGTGGTGATACATATGATTAATCTTAAAGAAGGAAGCAAAGTAGTGAGGGAAAGACAAAGAAGACTAAACCCTTATATAAAAGAGGTGGTCAAGAAAGAATTAGTATAGCTATTGGAAGTGGGTATTATTTACCCAATTTTAAATAGTGAATAGGTTAGTCAGGTATATTGTGTACCTAAGAAAAGAGGCATAATAGTGACGGAGAGTGAAAATGGTAAGATGATCTCTACTCGCATAGTCACAGTTTAGAGAGTTTGTATTGATTATAGGAAGTGTTGAAAGTTTAAATAGAAAACTTCTTTACTACAAGTTTACGTATCTTGTGGTATAAAAGATATCATTCCCAAAAGGATTGTATAGTCACCCAAAAAAAATTTAAAATTTTGTTTAAGTTAATTAATAAGATGAATAATTAATAATTAAACTAAAAACAAAAAATTAATAATTAAACTATGAACTAAACAGTAGTGAATTAATTGATTTATCAATAATGAAAACTAAAAATTAGTTCTATCTTTATTTGTTTTCACTTAAACTTCTTGATTTAATTATACCTAATCCTAGATATCCTATAATTATGATTACCTTCTCTCGAGATCTAATCAAGTAATCCCAATTAAAATAGATAGAAATTTAATTATGATCTTTCAATTTACAAAAACTCTATGTAACTAGATTTGAAACAATCCTATGGGTAACTATTAAAAAATTAATATCTCTCTTCAATTGCCTATTAATTTGACATTTGTAAGTCTACTGAGGAACCAGCTCTCATTTTTCAACACAACATAAGTGAATCAATCCAATCTTTATATTCAAATTGATTATAAAACAATAAACATCAGAAACATATTCATTAAGTGAAAAATATATGTTTATAATTGATTTAAGAGTAATTCATAAAAAGGAAATTATCAATTCATAGATGTAACTAAATATCCAAGTATAATCATCATAAATATCTAACACCAACAATGAATAAGAAAAGAGTAGATAATTGAATCTTGAAGTCTACTCTTCTTTGTCTTAAGCTCGAAAATCTATAGCCTTATTCTTAAGAATTCTACTTTGGTCTCCTCTTTAATCATTTTTATGTAGCTGTCAAGTGGTGTTTTAAGCTTGTTTATATACTTTTGAGCCTTCCAGGGTTTTGTCTAGTTTTACGTGTATATCATCTAAAAATAACCCTGAAGCATCCAAATTATGAAAAAAAAGCTTGTATCCTAGAAAGCAACTTACACGATCATGCATGAGACTGCTATAACCCTCTGGCACAATCATGCCCAAGACTTCTAACCTATTGCTTCCTTATTGCTCAATCGTGCATGGCCATGCACAATCATGAGAGACTTATTTCTCTATCTTTTCTTCATCTTCTCTTCTCCTTTTCCTACCTCCACTCATCACCAAACACATCAAACAATCCTTGAAATAGATAATTAAGATCAATCTCTTTCCTTAAAAAATAATTAAATAAAAAACACATAAAAACATAAATCTCAATCCTAAACATATGATTATCATTTAAGAAAACACTAAAAACACATTGTAACACCTAGAAAACGTATTATGATTTACACCTATCAATATCCCCACACTTAAATCTTGGTTTGTATCCAAGCAAAAATAAAACCACAAAGCAAACAAAACACAAGCACATAAACACACAATCATGCAATAATACAATAATACGGTACAATGACATCAAATCTCATGAAATTAACTTAGCCATAAATATCAATCACTTAAAAAGTTCCAACACACTAACTTTTTCCATTCACAATTAAGTTGTTTGATTTAAATACACATATCAACAAAAATATTGACACCTATTGTCATATATTCATACCTAGACGACACTTGTAAGAATACACTCATTCTTGGATACCAATTAAAAAAGGTAGACCATCCCTAAATTTCTATTTATGAAATTTATTTTGACATTCAAGAAGAAGATTCATAGGTTCTCTTTTATTAAGAACATCAAATTTATCATGCTTGGTTGGAGTGTCATTCTAATATTTTGATGTAAACACAAACATTTTATTGAGAATGCTCCCAATTACTTAGCTATATCACAAATCACAATTGGCTTAACCTATTTTTTTCAACAAAATAGGAAATTTGTTCAGACATTTTTTTAACACACTTTGTAGTTATATATTTATATCATTTCTTCCTAGTTAATCACTCCCATAAAAGGCTACTAATAATGTCTATAAATTTAAATGAATTTAGTTATAAGTGTATCCAAACATGTGTCATAAATCGATATAATATGTACAGTATTCTAATCAATACGCATATTCACCTAAAAAACACTTAAAACACAAACTTCACAAGCTAATGTTTCTTCACAAATTCAATGATCACATTCATAGATAAGCTAATTCCTTCCAATTTTATGTCATTGACACATTTGCGTAATGCATATATTATAAAAACAAAATATTTACACAATGCCAATCTAATAAAAAAAGTATCACAATGCAAATGCAATTTCACACAAATGATATCCAAGTGCATATATGTCCCTACACTTGAACAACACATTGTAATAGAATATGATTGTAAAACTCTTATTTTTGATGCTAATGGAATATGATTGCATTTTTGCTTATGACTCTCAAAGTTTGTACATTGCATTTTCAAGTTTTCATATGGGTAGAAATTTGTGTCCTAACTTCTGGGGGAAAACTGTATTGATCTAATCTGAATTAGACAAAGTTGTCTTCTTGGAAGCTGTAGATTATCATTCTAGCTTTCCAATGATATAAAGTATGAAATTATTGGATTTTGGAATTTAGAGATATGATCATTATAAGTTAGTAATGCTGCATGGGTTGTACACACGGGACAGCTACATTAAATTGAAATTTTGACCCTTTTAGAGGCAAAAACTTTCCTCAGGGTCTCTATAGAAGTTGTAGGCCTAGAATTTTCCTTCAAAACCATCTTTGAATGACCTTAATCTGACATCTCTTGTGAAAGTTATGTCTGCTTTTCCAAAACAGGTCGGATAGGAGAAAAATGAAGAGTCACGATCGTGACTCTGCAAAAATTTTCAAAAGTCACGTCTGCAAGTCTTCCCAGATCTGAACACCTCTGACTCTTTTGGCCATAACTTTGTCATCTGACCTCCAAATGACCTGAGTTTTGAACCAATAGATTCCTAACACAGTTCTCTATCTCTCCATAAAAATTTATAGCTTTTGGTATGATTTGAAGAATATTGACTGAATCAAATTAAGGGTATCAATTGGAAGGGTATGAATTGGATATTTTACTGAACATACTTCGATATTGTAATTATAGCTTGGTCTTTAGAGCTCTAAATGAGATGATTATTGTTTTGAAATAAACTAGAGACACAAAGCTACAAATTATTTGAAGCTATCGAATTTTAATTCAGTCTCTAAGACTTTTAATTTCTGGATGGAATTTTAGTAAAGTGTAATGTTTCAGTTTAATAACAATCCAAAAATGTTTGGGGTATAACTTTCAGATTTTTGAACCAAATTGAATGATTTTGGTGTCATTAGGAACTTAAGACAATGGGGGACATTTTTCTAGAAGAAGTAAAATTGTAATTCCCCTTTTGAAGTTTCCCAAAATTTGTTCTAAAATAGGAGAGATGAGTTTGATTATGGTGTTTGTTTTAGTGGGGGCATGCCACCCTTGCGTGCTGCACATTCGGATGTCATTCAGGACGTCGAGCATGTGTCGCGCAAGGGAGGGGTGCCCAAAAACTTATGGTATCAGAGTAACTCCAGATTTAGGTCCAGGTTTAGTATCTTACATAGGCATTTTTGGAAGTATGTATCAAGTTACATGAATTTTTTACATGTCTTAGCATCTAACAACGATTGATCCATAGTTTGAGTCGCATGTTTACGAGGCACACGCATGAATAATTGTTAAGAGTTTGAGCTGATAGAATTAATGGAAAAAATGATACTCTTTTATGATATGAGAAATTAAAAGTTGTGGATAAATAGAAATAAGAAATAGTATATAGGTAAATATGAAAGATAGTGATTCAATGTATTTGTATTGGAGGATGCATTATTGAATAAGACGTCAATATGGCACTGTGGTGATGTATCCCTAAATGTATTATATATGTTAATGTATTGTCATGGATTGTTGAGGAAAATAGAAATATAAGTAGAAATGACGAGATTTAAAGTGTACAAGCCAAGTTAAAAGAAAATAAAAGTTTCTATAACTTGGAGAGGTTAAACTTGGACTTGAAATGAATGTCAGATAAATGTTATAATAGTTATGATTTAGCATAAGAATAGCTCTGTGATATTAAATCAGAATGTCATAATGATTATGGATCAATAATTCTGAATTGATTAAGGATATACATATGGAAGATGAAAAAGATGACAATAGGAAAATGAAGTAGAAATGAGGAAAGAGTAAAGGGGAAATGAAACAGAAATAAATGGCTTTTCATGAGATGAATGATATATAGTAAAGAGAAAGTTAGAAATGCATACAAGATAGGATTTTATGTATGAATGAGATTAAGAAAACGATGAAGAATCAAATGAGAAGAGTTGATGCACTCAATATGGTAGTTGACTCATTATGAAATGATATAGCATCAAAAGAGGTAATTTCTGGAAAATTGGAGTAAATTTGGTGTTAGTATGTTTGATAAAGAGAGAGATGTTGTCTAGAATCAATTGAGATCCAGTATCATTAGTGTAAGATATAAATTGGTGATTGTCAGAAATAAATCTCTGGATAGAATGGGATGACTTTGATGATACACACCTAAGCATATGCGATAGTAATTATGTTTACTACTTCATTGAGTTTTGGTAATTAGAACATTTTGACCTTGTAAGAACGATAGAAATTGGTATTCTTGAGGTATTAAAAATGGCTGATAATGCGATGATGATAACAGTTGATTGATAAAGATTGCATAAACAGTATGGATGATAGTAGCAAGAAATCTTATTTCGGAGAAGAAGAATTTCATTGAATTAGATCAACCAAATCAGATAGTTTATATTAAGAATGATCAATGAAAGAACAAATTAGAAATGAATATGTACTGATTCAAAAGTGAGTATTGGAGTCCTATCCTTGACGAAGACACAAACAAAAAATGTAAAATATGCTATTAAGAGTATATGCATTATGTTTGATGTAAAGTATCCAACTATGTGATTGGATTCTTGAATTTGAGGTGACATTATTGCTAATACGAGGAGACATACCCCTGCCTGTTGATCAGTTAGATAAGAATTTTGAGGACAAAATTCTTTTAAGAGGGGGAGAAATGTTGGCCCCCAAATTTTATTATTATTATTAAGCATGATTTTTTAAAAAAATTGAGATTTTGATAGATTAATTATTTAGGAGTTATTTAATTATGTCAAAGTTAGTAGGATTTATTGCATGGGTTAATGGGATTAAAGTTTTAAGGTTATAAGAATGTTCAAGGGTATTTTTGGTAAGACACTTAAGGATAAAAGACCATAAGCTTATAAGGAAGGACAAAATGGACATTTTATGCTCATTAAGAGTAGAAGTGGTAGAAAAAAATGTGGTCTTGCATTTAAGAGAAGTAAAAATGTGAATTGAGAGAGAAGAAGAAGAGAAAATAACGAGGAGAAGAGAGCAGTCGTGAAGAAGAGAGAAAAGAACAGAAAACTAAGTTAGGGTGGATCTTTTCTTAGCCTTCAAGAGAGATTTTGAGGTTGTTCAAGAAGAGAAAAAGGAAGAGGAAGAAAAGAGCTTTCCTTTTAGCCAAGAAACTCATTAATTGGTGAAGATTCAAGGTAAGTGCATTTTGAAGCTTTTGGATTTTTGGAAGGGTTTTAGTTCAAGAAGCATAGGAAATGCAGGCTTTAAGTTTTCTAGGATCAATTTTATGCATATGTTTTTTTGGGTTCTCCAATTTGAATTTTTATTAAATGGGAATTTTTGTCATTGATAAAAGGAATTAAGAAAGACAAGAGGAGCAAGAGGAGAGACACCTTTAAACAAGCATTAAGCAAGGAATTCAAGGTGGGTTTCATGTTTATAATAGAGTCAATGAGCCACTAATGTTTTCTTTTGAATCAATAAGGTAAAATGATTTCAATTGCTTCATAAATGTTACATTTATTGCTTTTCAATGGTTTGAGAAATTGCTACATGTTTGGTGTACGAATTTTGATGATGAATTGTGAAATGGATATGGAAAATGGTTTTGAAATGTTTCATGTTTATGAAAAATCATATTTCGGAAATGTGTAATTTTGGGCAATACGTTTACAAGTTGTGAAATGCATGATTATGTGGGTTTGGCGTGGTCTGTTTTGTATGTCAAGTGCACTTCGACTAAAGGCTTCTCATGTCTACTCGCTAGTGGCATGGATCTCCTTCACGGACTCCCTTAAGTTCACGGCTATGCAAAACCATTATGTGGGATTGCGATAGTACGATTTATTCATGGCTACACAAGACCATTTTATAGAATTGTGTTAGTACGTTCTATTTATAGACCAACCCAAACCATTTTGATGTGCTTATATGTTTATGATTTGTGAACAAGTTGAAGAATGCATAAATTGTGTTGTTTGTCAATTTGATTACGTGACAAGAATTTGAGAAACATGTGTTTTATAGATTCAATGTAAATTTTCTATGACAATGAACTTTTTGAATATTTTTGCTTGTTACTCATTATAAACTTATTATCCACGAGTTTTTAAGATCACCCCCATTCCTTCCCATCTTCAAGTGATGAGCAAGAGATCGAGTGAAAGAGAGTCAATGCATCACTCCGATTATGCAATATTTTTGTATTTTAAGCTAAATTTTATAAACACAAGGCTTTAGTCGCATTTTGAGAAATTATGGGTTCAAGTATCTTTTGTCTTTTGGGATTTTGTGAATTATGTATTGTGGCTCGAAATGCCCATTAAAGCTTTGTAAAACTCTTATTTTTTATGCTAGTGAAATATGATTGCGTTTTTGCTCATGACTCTCGAAGTTTGTACATTGCATTTTCAAGTTTTCATAGGGGTAAGAATTTGTGTTCTGACCTCTGGGGAAAAACTGTATTGATCTAGGCTTAATTGGACAAAGTTGTTTTCTTGGAAGGTGTAGATTATCTTTCTCACTTTCGAATGATATAAAGTATGAAAGTTTTGGATTTTGGAATTAAGAGATATAATCATTATAAGTTAGTAATGCTGCATGGGATGCATATACAGGACAGCTACATTAAATTGAAATTTTGACCCTTTTCAGAGATAAAAACTTTCTTTAGGTTTTGCATGAAAGTTGTAGTCTAGAAGTCTTCTTCGAAACAGTCTTTGAATGACCTTAATCCAACATCTATAGTGAAAGATATGTCTATTTCTCCAAAACAGGTCGGATAGGAGAAAAATGAAGAGTCAAGATTTGCAAAAATTTTCAAAAGTCACGATCATGACTCGTCACGATCGCGACCCGTAGGTCATCCCAGACTTGAAGACCTCTGACTCTTTTGACCATAACTTTGTCATCTGATCTCAAAATGACCTGATTTTTTAATCAATAGATTTTTAACACATTTCTCTATCTCTTCATAAATATTTATAACTTTTGGTATTGATTTGAAAAAAATTGATTGAATCAAAGTAAGGGTATCGGCTGGAACCGTATGAATTGGATATTTTACTGAACATACTTTGGTATGTTAAAAATATCTTGATCTTTAGATCTCCAAATGAGATGATTCTTATTTTTAAATAAACTAGAGACATAGAGCTACAAATTATCTAAAGAAATATAATTTCAATTCAATCTCAAAGACTTTCAATTTTTGGATGTAATTGAGTATAGTGTACTGTTTCAGTTTAATAACAGTCCGAAAATGTTTGTGGTATAACTTTCAGATTTTTAAACCAAATTGAATGATTTTGGTGTCATTAGAAACTTAAGACAATGGGGAACATTTTTCTAGAAGAATTCAAATTGTAATCTTGGCTTGAAGTTTCCCACAAAGTGGGGGCACGTCACCCTTGTGGGATGCGCGTTCGGATGTCATTTAGGATATAGGGCACATGTCTCGCGAGGGCGGGGTGCCCAACAAGATTTGTATGGAAATAATGATAATTTAGAAGAAAGATGAAAGAAAAGAGTAAAATCTAAAGGAAATTTAAGAGAGATGTTACAGAAAACAAAAAGCTATGGAAATGGGCTGCTACTTTGAGAAAGAAGAAGAGAAAAAGATAATTAATAAGGGTAGGGTTTAGGGAATAGAAAAAAGAGGGGTGGGAGACGTCTGTCCCTATCGTGCATGGACTGGCACACTTCCAAAATTAGCACATTTTGCACCATTTTCCTCGTGCATCCTTTGGAATTTATTCCCCAACTTGTAACACCTTTTCAAATATGAGATTCATCATTCAAAATTTAACTATATTGATATTAACAACCAAACAAGTTTTTGTTTTTATTTGAAAGAAAAATAACGAAAACTAAAACTAAAACCATAATAGAAAAATGGAAGTAGAACCAAACGACCCTTTAGAGTACTTTATCTTGTTTCTTTTGTTTTCATAGTCAAATGTGATAGGAATTTACTATCTATAAAATATTAATTGTTAAGTTAATAGTTGCCTACACTTAAAGACTTTAATATAGATTATGAATCCCTAAAAAATGTATTCAATTCCAATAATAAAAAGCATGAGATTAAGTGCTCAAATGAAACACATAAATTTAGGGTAAACTATATTACAAATTTAAAATTTTACTCAATTTTACAATACTATCCATAACTAAAAATTATATCAACCATATATATATATATAACTTTGTTTGTGGATTTTTTTAAAAATTAATCTCACGAAACAAAAGATTTTCAATAGCATCTACTTTCTTGTACCATGTCATCAAGCATCGAATGGTGGGCAAACTAGAATAGGTAGAGTTCCATCATGCATTTAATTTTTTCACTTATTACACAGGTGTTTACTAATTGGACATTAAGGTAACTACATGACGATCTATGTCAACGACGTTAACAGTAAATTTTATGTCATGTTATATTTACAATTAAAAACTTTGTATATTGAAATGATAAATTTTTAATTCTTTATAGCATTACGAAATTGAGTAAAGATCATAATTTATGCTTATTTTAAATACTCTCTAAGTTCTTTCCTTGCTTTATTTAGACTCCACTATTGAAAATTAGCAGCCCAAAATTGGTGATATGAGTTTCAAACTTGTTATTTTTATTTGTTGGAGAAACTTGAAGTTTTCTTTTATGTACGTATAAAATAAAATATAGGATAAGAGAAAAAAGTCCAAAATGTAAAAAAATTAATTTCCTAGCAATTAACTTTGCTTCATATGAGAGTTTAGATTATTATGTTTTATGATTTTTTGGATAAATTAAAAATAAAATATAACATCTAACCTTGATTTAGCCTAATTTAAATTTTAAAAGAAATTTAAATTTTCTAAGTTTTTAATTAAATTAAAATCAATTTTAATTGTATTAGTTAATTATTTTTCTAATGTTTTTAATTAAATTAAATCTTCAAATTTGAGATTAATTTAAAATACAATCAATTTGAATTTTATCCATCAATAACTTGATATGAGCTAAAAATGTCAATTTTAAGTTTATTGGGTCATAATTAAATAGCAAGAAAATTAAGTTGCAAATGAGAAAAGGCTATCTTAAAAGGGAATAAGTAGAGAAAGGGAAAAAGAAAAACACAATTTGGTATAAAAATGAAGTGGGATCGAAATTGGTAGCAGGAAAGAGCGAAACACGCACAAAGATTGAGCTGAAAGTTCCCCACCTCTCGCAAGACGCAATATCTCACGTGAGTTGGTTCTTTACCATCAAACATGGACCATCTCTAACCAGCAAGCAACAGAAAGCACAATCTTATATGGACTATACAATATGGGCTTGATCATGACCAGTTATTAAAACAATCTGAAATTCAACAGACCAGATTTAATTTTATCGATCCATGCCAACTTCTAGGGACCAATTGCAGCAAGCCCAATGTTTTCAAAAGTTTACTTTTTATATTCCTAATTTTGGTTTAAGGAAATTAGGATTCCGTTTTATATTATAAGGAAGTAAAGAGGATGGTAGGGCAAAGGCTGGGGATAGAAGAGTAAAAAATAAACATGATAAAAACTTAGATTGGAATGAAAAACTCGATACCTATCCCCTTGGTGGGTTTAGTAGATTCCCAAATTTAATGAGATAAATCCATTCTTTTAGAATTGAAAACCCCAAAGCAAACACTGTTTTTTACAATTATTTCATTCATTCGTTCCCAAACCCTTAAACTAAGCACCACCTTAATATACTTGTGTGCTAATCTTTTGCAATGATCATGTTCATAAAGGTGAATATACTCCACACAAATTTGTATATACTGGAATGTTATAATTGTCTGTGCACAAAAGTTTAGAGATTCAGTAACCAAAGCCTAAAGTGGAGTGTTAGTTTTGTAATGTTACTTTTCTTTAGTCCATAGATCTTGTATTTCAAGCCCAGCCCAAAGTCATACTAATCTGTTGTGTTATTTGAACTAGTTAAAAGCTTTAAAAGAGTTCTAATGATACTCTGTTATGTATTTCAAGTAGTTAGGTTGAATCTCATTACACTTCCATATTCCTTCAAAGGCCCAATAAAGACAATCCAACATAAAACCAATTCAAGTTTCTTATTTGAAAGTTGAGGTATATTAAAATAGTAAGAATCACCCAACAAGATACAAAATTAAAAAGTTAGAGCAAACAAGGCAAAATAAATCTCCAAGAGAACAAACTAAGTTTCTACCTACTATTGACTATATTAGTAACCAAACATAATAAATTATTGGATCATGTTAAAGGTATTTGCGATATAACATTGGTGATAATGAAACAATATGACTTAGAGCATGTTGAATTCTAGTTTTCCTTTCTTCCAACTTGCCTCTAATTGACCTAGTGAGTTTCATGCTCCTTTTTTTTTTGGTAGGAGTAAAGATGTTTTACATCTTATTTTGCTTATGGTAGCTTCCATTTTATTATCATATTTTCATTGCATTCTTTGTGAATCTTATTGGTTATTATCACTTCTCTTATCTAATTGATCATGAAGTTAAAGTTTTGATATCCTTCTCCTTATCCTAGAATATTCTTTTGTTTCTTTTATTCTAAAGAATGTAAACACAACAACCTAAGGCCAACTTGAAGATCTTTATGTCCCCGTTGTTTTGTATATTAACGCTTCTTGTCCATTCCACCATTTGCGCCCTATCATCCTCCTAATAGTGGAGCAAGCAGAGTGTACTTCCATGTTTGATTGGAGAATTCACACTTAAATAGAAGATAAGTATTGATTTCATGCACAACCTGACCTAATAGGCACGATTTCAATGCCTCTCTCTAAATAAAAAAGCAAAATGTGTCATAACCTGCAACCCTTGATTTTTGCCAAGTACTTCCATGAAATGAAAACGAGCGGCACTGTCATCCGGTGTTCTCTTATGGCCAATCTGTCACCCAAATGATCATGCCTGAGAGGAAAAATCATAGAGGAACATCGTGGTAAAGAGTTTCAAGGCACAAATTTTTTGATCTATTTTAGGGGTTAAGACTATTTTGGAATTGAATAAAATGGAAAGACCCTAAACATGACCCTAGGAACCTAAAGCACTATATAAGAACATGAAATACAATAAAAAACACGACAGCCATTGCATCAAAATGAACCAAAAGTTTGAGATCAAGAAGAACATCATAAAATTCTAGCATTCCAGATCAAGGCATCAAACATTTTTTTTCTCTTTTACGTTTAGTTTTTTTCACTATACTTGATGTGTAATTTGATTTCCTTGATGTTAAACATGTCTATAGAGTTCTAAAATCATATTAGGAATTATCCTGAATTTATTTTGTGACTTTTATTTATTTTTGATTTCAATATATTTATGAATTTTTGTGATAATTTTTCATACATAAAGTTGACAACAAATTAAGACTGTGAATCAAAGTCATCAATGTTACATTGTAAAATGATATTTGGTAATTTACTAGATCCATAACTATCAAATTAATGATCAATCGAAAAGAGATCTTGGTTAAGAAATTGATTATCTATTAGATAGCTTCAGATCTAACTAAAGATGTTAGGGATAATTTTGCAAATTGAGAGATTGCAAATACAGAAATTTTGAATTCAATTAGGGTTAATTGATTAGATCTTGAGAGAGAGTAATCAATACCTTAGGAAATGTAAGATCAAATATAAATTGAATCAATAATAGTAAAGGAAACAAATTAAGTAAAGAATGGTTCCTAAGTTATTTAATCTTGATTAAATCTGTAATTTCATTGGCAACTCACTGATATTTGATTATTTGCTTTAGTTTTTGCTATTTATCTTCATTAAAATCACATTATGAATACCTTAGACAAAGTTAGGTTCAAATTATTAGCTATTGTATAATACTCGTGGGAATGATAACCTCTCATACTATAAGATACGATTCGTATACTTTGGGTTATTAAGAGTTTTAATATTAGATATAAAATTTGTTCAACAATCGGGAGATATATGGTCTCTTTGTCTCAATCTCTCGACTCCATGGAGCACTTTAGTTGGTTTTCCATTGACCATCACATTGTATGAAGTGGTAGATATTCATTACTCTAACCATTTTGAATTTTCTAGGGAATCCTAAGGCCTCTAGTGTATCAAGCAAGAATTTCTACATGATAAAGTTGAATTCTTTATAAAATTCCTTCAAAGTATAACTCATTATGGCCTTTCTCTTATGATAGTTCTTAAAGAGTTCTTAAGAAAATAAGATGTTATCCCTAATGTTTCTTACTTTAATGAAAACTCTTTGAGCTGGATTGATAATATATTTAAGCATGTCCTTTAATCTTATAGCCATAACTTTAAAGATAATTTTGTAAAGAGCGTTACAACAAGATATTGGCCTAAACTCCTTTAGGGCAGATGGATTTGGAGTCTTGGGAATTAGGTTGAGGAATGTCTTACTCATCTTTTTTAGGA
>JANKOD010000009.1:7596719-7611799 GCA_026284645.1 Erythroxylum acuminatum | reverse complement strand
ACGTTAAATTGCTCCCCCCGCCCCATCCTCTAGCCTTCCTGTTTGAGGACGAGAGCAGAATAACTTCATGATGGCAGAGAAGGGTTTTTCCTCGGAAAAAAAATGATTTCTTGTTTTCATTCTCTTGAGATATTTCTAATTAGAACTTGATCGAGGTCTTCTTTAATCCAAAACATAAAAGTAAAAAGACCCGGATGGACAACGAACCAAGAAAAAGAAGAGACTACCTTTGCAACGCATCAACCATGATGCATAAAGCTGTTCTCATGACATTATAGCTGTGACTATCTAGTGACCTTAATGATTCAAAGCAAAGCGCAAGTACCTGGATCGATGGGTTTGATGTCAGAAGAAGAGATATCCCAAGACCATCAAATGCTTCAGCCCAAGTGCGCTCAGACAGGGTTGTCCAAAGTCCTTTGGACTTCCCAAACTTGCTAGTTTGCATTTTTGAGGACGCTGTATCCAAGGGCTGTGAAAGAACGCAGAGATTAGAAATTAAAGTTGTACTGAATGCTGTAGCAGATAGCCAAGAAAATGATGATACTATTGGAAGAAAAAGAAACATGTTATTCCCACTAAGAAACACAAAGCATTCCTTGAAGCGCTCAAAAGAATGCTTCTTCAATTTTCTTTGAGAAATACTTCTGTTTTTTGTTCTTTCACAGCAGATAAAAGTTCTTTCTATCCTATGCAAAATAGAATCATATATCAGACGTATCTTCACAGCAAATTTGTCCAATTCCAAGTCCAAAAAGATGTGAACATGACTCAATCACCTGTGTAATAATAACAGTACAAGCCGCAGCTGTGGCTGCTATAATCAAGTTAGCTCTTGTTCCAATGCTCTTCTCTCCACTTTTCTTCAAATACAGCCTCTTGAAGAAGCTGTACCCATAAAAATATATGAACTGTGAAATAAAAGACTGCAAGTTCTTCGTCCCAAGCCCCTGGTACAACGATAGAATCTGACCAGAAGAAATTGCCTCCCAAAAAACATCAGATATCTTCCTGCACAAACCATCACACAGAGTATTCAAAACACTGACGACATATGATACAAAACCCACTTGATGATTACCTGTACTTGCGTTGATGACGGGCTCTAACTTGAGGGTAAAGTATGGTGGTACTAACAAGAGCACCGACAGCTCCAGAGGTTGCCTGGGACAACGACTCGAGATCAAGGCCCATGCTCATGTTTAACTTAAGTTGTTAAAGTGGACATCGAGGAAGCCGAAGGAGATGGTAAGTATCAGACACACACACACACACGCAACGGAGATGGTAAGTGTCATGTGAGAGGACTTATCAGCCTCCATGGAGTCATCTTAGAAGAGAGAAGAGAGAAGACAGCTCTCAGAAGCGGCGCGATAGAAGACGATACCTAGGTTTTAATCCGGTTATTTGATAACCGGTTCCATAGAAAACCGGCCGGTTCTCTGATAAACCGGCCGGTTTTTATACTCAGGGGTTATTCATTAAAACCGAACCGGACACATGGCCGGTTCCGACTCTTTCCGGTCGGACCGGTCCGGTCCGGTCCGGTTTTCTCAACATTGAGTTAGATTGTATCTTGACATTTAATAAAAAGTTTAACTAAAAATTTACTGTTTTTTAATACTACTTTAGTGTTTTACACTATAACTTTACTAAAATAATACTATTTACATCATAATGATATTAAAATAATACTTAACTACTTATGGAGTCTTAAAAATAGCAATAAATATGATAGTACGAGTGAAACATTAAAATGAAAATTACATATTTAATTAATATTTTAAAAAATCATGTTTTACATTATATTAAGTTAAAATTGCATAGTTGTAATATGATATACACAAAATTTAGAACTCATATATTCAAACAAATTTTGGAAACAACCTCTCAACTAATTAGGAGTAAGGCTGCATACTACTAGATCTTTCTAGATCTCGCGTGTCAGCGGGATTTATATTAAATATTGTTGTTATTTGTGTATACTAAAAATTATGAAAAACTTTACTCGATTATGATTTAAGATGTTATTATTCCCATTGGGTTAATTACCAAAAAAAACTTAAACTTTCTTCCATTTTTTAATTATAGTTTGAGCTTTAAAAAGTAACAATAAAATGTCTAAACTTTCAATTTTTCCCAATTCTGGCCTGACGATAGTCTCACCGTAATCTTTGTTAACGTGACACTGCCACGTGTCAATGGACCCTTATTAATCAAACATGCCAACGTAATTAACATAAGTCAGCCTGATTATTGAAACGACATCATTTCATTGTAAAACTGAGACAACGTCATTCCAACAAATGAACAACACACCCCGTTGTTCTCAATCTTTAACCTAAATCTCTAGGTCTGTCATCGCCAAGAAAGCCGTTGAAGAAATCGTTGCCCAACCGACCTCTATTGTATGCAAAAAGCTTGCTTTTGACTTAATTCAATCAATTCGTCTCACTACCAATTTCTGGGACATTGTTTGTATTGACATTCGCTTCGATCTCCACTTCCCCAATCCCCATATTGGTGGCGATCAACAAAAAGAAAAAATGTATAAAAAATCTAACGGCGCGTGCTTTCGGCTAACGCCGTTAAACGTGCAGTTGTTAATTTTTCATTTTGAGTTTGTAATTGCTTGTTCGTTAATCAGAATAAAGTCCAATTTAAACCTTAAAATTTTATTTTAAGTGTATTTAAGTTCTTTGAATTAAAACTTTTATCAAGTTACTCTATTTGTTTTTCAATTCATACACTCAAACTTTAAATTTAGATGATTTGGTGAGCATATATTAATTTAAATAAGAGAGTTACCTTTTTACTATTAATAATACTTGGAAAAAAAACTTCAAATAGGTTCTCTAACTTTGACAAAAGATATAAATTTACCTTTAAAATGAATATTTTAAATTTACCCATATTTGATAAAAAAGATATCATTCAAGCTCAAAGATAATTTTTATCGTTTAGTAATTAAGTCAACCATGTTTTATGGGACGAAATATTGACTCATCAAACAAGCACATAACCATAAACTAATAGGACATAATTGAAGATGATCCGTTGGATGTATAACCTTCTTATAAGAGATAAAGTTAAGAATGTATTGGTAAGAGACATATTAAAGGTGACCAGTATTAATGATAAATTAGGGGAAGCGAGGTTTAGGTGGTTCATATATATTAAAAAGAGACAGTCTGACACTCCAAATGAGAAGATGTAGGAAAATAGTATTTAAAGACTGTAAAAGGAAAAAAAGAAGGCCTAAAAAGAACTAGGAGGAAGTAATCAATAATAATATAGTTCTGTTAAAAACTTATCAAGAATATGGCCCGTAATAGAAAATTTTGGTGTAACAGAATATGGATAAACAATCTCACTAAGAGAGATCTTTCTCGTTCTTTTAAGTCTTTTAAACATTTTCCTTCAAGTCTTTCGTTTTATAGTTAGCTTTTTTTTTATATACTTTAAATAGTTTCTTATTTAGTCTAATTACTTTCTTGTAATGACTAGTTTAATTTATTTGTATACTTGTTTTTTCTCTGGTTGGTGTATCTATTTACTTATTGAATATCTCATTCTTAATCGTTACCATGTTCTATATGTTATTGATTATGTATTGCATTAAATATTTTATATTTTATTTATACATATTTATTTATATTTTGTACTATCGCTATTTTACATTACATATGAATCTATCTCAACCAAAGTTGCGAATATCGTATTAGACCTGGTACCGGATTAGGTTCTGGTACGGTACTGTACTGGTAACTGTCAATATTGGGTACCATTTCAGGTAATTTTTTAAATTTATAAAATAGTTCCTGAATTTTTTTAGAAAATGTAAAATAATTCATTGTCATATTATACTGTTGTATTGTATACTTTATAAGTTTTTATCAACCATGTTTCTAAAAATCATAATAATAAATAATAACCACAATTAATATGAAATAACAATAATTTTCAAATATTTCACATATAAATAATAACCTCAATTAATTTGAATAAAGACAATTACATCATATAAATAAAAAATTAAGAATAATGCAAAGTATTTAAAATATTACAATTTCATCATATAATAAATAATAATTACATCAAAAGTTCAAAACATCCAATAAAACAATAACAAATATCATTAACTTTCAAACTATTACAATTTACCATAAGAGCTTGTGATGAGGAACCAACCAAGTAGAAGTGAAACCTGTAATAAAAACATTTACATTTACATTTTATATATATATATAGAATTTAACACATAAATCAAATATAAGAACAATTAAAAGAAGAGGAAAAATAAAAACTTGGAACTTCATTCAATCATCTACGGGAGGATACCTGCTATAACTACACTGACTCCAGTTATCATTTGGTACAAAATTCTCATCATTGAGAGGAGTCTCATCATCATCATCATTCAAATTCAATACACCAAATGGCATATCAATACTTTCTCAACTAAGATTATGTTCCAAGTCATTCACATATATCAAATCCAGTTCCTCAGAAACCCAATATGCCAAAAGATCGATATTATTAATAGATATTGGATCAGTTAAACTACTTGTGCTATTAAGACTCTTATTAAACAATAAAATTTAATTATTAAAGAATTATAAGAAATTATATTGAAATTAATAATGATAATAACATACCTTTCCTGAAGCTTTAAATTGTAACGAACGAATACCAAGTCATTTAATCTCTTATACTCCAATCTATTCCTTTTCTTGGAATGGATGAATTCAAATGTGCTCTAGTTTCGTTCACAGCCCGTTGCATTGACACATTGACTTAAAATCCGAATTGTAAATGGGATCAATTCGAATTGCAATTCTGGAACACTACTTCCGAATTGAACCCACCAAGAAACTGTAAATCGTAAGATAACAAAAGTAAGGTTACAGACAAAATAAAGTGATAATTAATTTTCAACAAATAAAAAAAAGAAACAACTAATATCTAGAGAAAGTTTTGGTTTTTGTGGAATAACAATCGGCAATCCAAAATCCTCAGAAGATAGCTTATAAAGCTCTATTTGTGAGCTTAAAAGATCTTGCATCATTTCATAGCCAACAATTATTGTAACAGTGAATAACATTCTTCTACTAACTTCAGCTTTCTTTCTAAAATCTAGTCTAAAATATACATTAGGATTCAAAAATAGCCTAGCTGCAAATAAAGGAGAAGAAAGTTGTCTTTCTCATCTCTCATTACTGATTGAAAGATACGGTGTATACAAAGAAAGTTATGTTTCAGATTAGCCTTGATTGCTTCCTTTGCTCTTTCCATGACATCAAAAAAAATAATTCATTGTTGGCTTTTCTTCACTATCAGCCAAACGAAGTCCAAAAAAAATCTTTTTTTAGACTTCAGGTGCAGGTATAACATTATCTTCTTGCTGGGCCTGGGATGGAACACTATCACTATCACTACCACCTTCAACATTTCTACAATCATCACGAAAACCAACAAATGAAGTTCCACTACCAATTTCAAAATTCAACCTTTCCCTTCTATCTTTCTCATACTGATATTCTTCAGGCAAAGTTTTCATCTGCCACTTTTTATCATGACTTACTTTTTTACATAGTTCCACATCTCTTTTAACCTTAGCTAAATGCTTCTTTAATCGAGTTATTTCTCCACTTTTCAAATGCTTGTTACAAAACAAACAAATAGTATGGTTCCTCATACTAGGAGCCAATGCAGCATGAGCCCAACCTGGATCATTGTATCTTCCTGAAGTGGTTTGATCAGGAGTACTTGAACTTCCTTCCATTTATCTGTAAAAATAAATGAACGCATATATCAAAATAAAGAGCACACAATTTCATTACACAAATATGCATGTCCATCTTATACAATATAACTCATACATCATACACAATTCAATTTCGTTGAACACAATTCACCTAAGTCAAAAACTAACAATTCAGTTATTCAACAAACATAATTACACAAAACATACATAAACAATTTCCATTTCCAACAGTCATAAAACATGCGTAAACAATTTCTATTTCCAACAATTTCAATTCAAAGTTTCAAAGATGAAGATCAAGTTGAAGGGTATGATTTACATAATCACAAAACATACACAAACAATTTCATTTCCAACAACCAACAATTTCAACCATCATAAATGCACAATTCACAAAATAATGAAATATATATAAACAATTTTCATTTTCAACAATTTCTAACAATTTTCATTTCTTAATTTCAACAATTTCCAACAATTTCATTTCTAACATTTTCTAACAATTTCAATTCAACCATTACAAAATATACATAAACAATTTCCATTTCCAACATTTTCTATTCCCAATAATTTTCAACAATTCCATTTCCAACAATTTTGAACAATTTCAATTCAAAGTTTCAAACATCACAAAACATACATGAACATTTTCCATTTCCAAATTTCCAACAACTAACAATTTCATTTCCAACAACCAACAATTTCAACAATCACAAATTCACAATTTACAAAATGATGAAATATACATAAACAATTTCACTTTTCAACAATTTCTAGCAATTTTCGTTTCTTAATTTCAACAATCTTCAACAATTTCATTTCTAATATTTTCCAAAATTTTCAATTCAACCATTACAAAACATACAAAAACAATTTCCATTTCCATCATTTTCCATTCCCAATAATTTTCAACAGTTCCATTTCTAACTCTTTTGAACAATTTCAATTCAAAATTTCAAATATCACAAAATATACAAACAATTTCTATTTCCAAATCTCCAACATTTTCATTTCTAACAACCAACAATTTCAGTTCCAACAACCAACAATTTCAACCATCACAAATTTACAATTCATAATTCACAAAATAATGAAATATACATAAAAATTTTCCATTTTAAACAATTTCTAATAATTTTCATTTCTTCATTTCAACAATTTCCAACATTTTCCAACATTTTCAATTTAACCATTACAAAACATACATAAACAATTTCTATTTCCAACATTTTCCACTCCCATTAATTTTCAACAATTCTATTTCCAAAAATTTTGAACAATGTCAATTAAAAGTTTCAAACATCACAAAACATACATAAATGATTTCTATTTCCAAATTTCCAACAATTTCCTTTCCAACTACTAACCATTCCATTTCCAACAACCAACAATTTTAACCATCACAAATTCATTTCCAACCATTTCAATTCAACAATTACAAAAACTTACTTGAACAATTTTCATTTCCAATAATTTCTAACAACTTTATTCCAATAATTCCCAACAATTTTTATCACAAAACATACCAATCATTTCCAACAATTTCCATCATAAAACATACACAAATAACCAAATACAATGAATTTGTTTTTCAAATTTAATAGCAAAAAACACACCCAAAAAATCAAAAATCAATTCAATGTCAGATCGGGTCAGGTTTGGGTCTGGATCTAGCTTTATTTTAGATTTTAGATCTGGCGACAGGTGGTGGTTGGCTGGTGGGTGGCGTCAGGCAATTGCTGGGGATGTGGTGGTGGTTGTCGGATGGCTGAGAGGGAGTGGTCGCGACTAGCGACGGTGAAGAAGAGAGAGAGTGATAGTGTGAGAGAGAAAATAATGAGAGAAAGAAGAAGGAGAGCAATGTCGGGTGTGGGTGTGGGAGGGAGGTAGCGAGGGTGCGAGTGTGATTTTTTATATAAAAGAAAGAGTGAGAGTGTGAGTTTGTGAGAGAGAAAATGAAGAGAAAAAAAGAAAATGAAGAAGATGTAGCAATAGGTAGCGTTGGGTAGGGGGAGAAGAGAGTTTTTAAGAATTTTTTTTGCAAAAATACCCCAGGAAATTTTAAATTTTTTGGTACTGATTGGTATATGACTACCATTTTGAATACCGACCGGTATCAACCAAAATAGGCCAGTATAGATTGGTACACCAGTCTAGTCTGGAGCACTCATTTTTGTACCGTTTTTTGGCCACTGACTGGTATGGTACGAATTTCAAAACTTTGAATGGGCCACACACAAAGAAAAAGTTGAAGAGAAAAAAGTGTTTTTAATAAAATTGGACTTGATTGTAAAGTTTGAGAAACTTTATGTTTAAATATGAGATATTTAATAAATAAAAATCAATATGAGATATTATATCTTATTTGGGCATAATTGGTATTTAATCAGAATTATTCGTAATTTTAATTAGAGTTTAATTGAAATTGTAATTTTATTTCAATTAAATTAATAAATTTCTAAAACCTGTTATAAATAGGATTAAATCTAAGAGAACTAGCACTCTTTGCCTAAGTCTCTCTACAATAGTTATAGAATTCTCTCAATTTGTTTTGCAAATAACATTGGAAGTTGAACATTTGCGTGACTATGGTACTTAAGATAAGCCAATTTCAGCAGCAGTTCTAGGAAAACAATAAGAAAAAGATCAAGCTTCGGAATAAGGTTTGAATTATGATTTTTTGCTTTACTACGATTTATGCTTTAATCATTTTATAAAATTTAAAGTGAACTTGTGATGATTCTATAAGAATATTTGTACTTGAGATCTCCAAAATTATCTCATATATGAATTGTTGTGTTTTAATACTACTTACAACCTATTTTAGTCAAGGATAAGTAAGTCAGTAGTCATTAGATATAGTATAAACTATATAAGAGTGATTGAGTGATCAATACAAGATTTATTATCCTAAAGTGATTAAGGTGAATGTTCCATTGTTTTTTATTAGTATTGATTCAAAAAATCCTTAGTTAAGGTGAAATGTTATTTTGAAAATAGCTTTCAAATGTCATTAATTGACTCAATTATAAATAGTGGACAACTAATGTGATTGGACTCAAAATATAGTAGAGATTAATTATATGCTCTATATCTACTCAAAATATTATCTGATGAAATGATTAAATTATACAAAAAAAATCATTCACATAAAGATTTGTCAAAATCACTTTGACATTCCTAAATATTTAGGTGGTTATGATACATTACTATACGTCAATCTTGATTTATGAATATAAAATTATTTAACTAGATAATTACAGATAAATTAAATGAGTTTAATTTATCTAATCCTAAATATAATTTATGGTTATAATTTATATCAATTGTCAACATATTTGAGAAGTCAATAGGTCACACGAAAAGAACAAGTTGGAGAGGAAAAAGTACTTTAATCAAGTAGGACTTGATTGTAAAGTTTGAGAAACTTTATGATTAAATATTAGATATATAATAAATAAGAATCAATATGAGATATTGAATCTTATTTGCATATAATTGATATTTAGCTAGAATTAATTGTAAATCTAATTAAAGTTTAATTGAAATTATAATTTTATTTCAATTAAATTATTAAAATATCTAAAGTTTATTATAAATGGGCTTAAATTCTAAAGGAACTATCACTCATTGCCTAACCCTCTCTATAATAGTTGCATAGTTCTCTCAACATATTATGTAAATACTGCTAGAGGTCAAACAATTATGTGACTATGACAGTTGAGATGAACCGATTTTGAAAACAGTCCGAGAGGAACGACAAGAAAAAGATCAAGCTTTAGAATAAAATACAAATTATTATTCTTACTTTATTATGATTTATGTATTAATCATTTTATATAATTTAAATAATTTTTCAATAACTACTGCAATAAGTTTGTTCTTTTTATTTATTTAGACTTTGTTCTCAATAAATTTTATCTACTTTCATTCTTGTTAAACGAATATTGATGTGAGGCAATTTTTATTTATTTATTAAGTGGTGTGTATTTGTTTATTATGTATCTTATATGATCTATTTTTGTTTCTCTTTTCATGGAGAGCTTGTCTTTATTTAGTACTATAAAATGATTTTACAATTTTTTCGTGATTCCTAAATCAATTGATGATTAAGGCTTCAATTGGGCTAGTGTACCATGTAATCCATTTATAGTTATCGAATAGAAGACTATCAATCATGTAAAGGATAATGAATTATTAAGTGGTAAACTTTTTTCAAATCTTTTATTTTAGGATTTAACCTTTTCATTTTTAATTAAATTTCTAAATTTTTGAAAATTGAATAATTCAATTTATAACATTATTTCTATTAATATTTTATTTATGTATTTAATGAATTCCGTAAAATTAACATTTGAAAGGATTATGTGACTCTTCGTCTTCGTATAATTTTTAACATTAAATAAATGACCGTATTTTAAATGTATAATAACTAATGTGTTTGAATATGAAACTTAAAAATTATATAAATGAAGATAAAGTCAAATATTTTTATAATTTCACGAATTTTATTAATCACAATAATCAAATATTAATAAAAATAAAAAATAAGGAAAATATTAACGAAAATGAAGAAAATAAGCGCAGATAATCCTCAAATTCTCATTCGCAGTCAAATTTACTTTGACTCGAGCGGAAGAGTAACAAAAGCCCACTGTTACTACATTATTAACAGCTACGCAGTGGTCAGTCAACCATTGTTGTACTCCAGTCTTCCTAAGCCATTGCAAAAGACATCGGTGTTCTGTTAACATATGTAGTCTCGTTGTTGCATCTCCCACCTTTAGAAAGACTGGCTATAGAACGTCAACCAGCAATCAGATACAGAGAAGCCCGAAGGAAAAAAGAAAGCAAAAGTATGGATCCTTCTACGTGGCACAAAGTAGCAGCTGTCTCTGGTCAGGACTTCTCGCTAATCTTCCCTCTCCTTCTTCCTCTCACCTATTTCTTATCTGGGTTTTTATGCTTTGCTTACTTCATATATTTTGACAGGAATGGCCGCTCTTGGGCTGGGCACTTATGGTGCGCACGTCTTCAAACCCCAAAATCCTGCTTATAAAGAGGTGCTCTTTACATTTCATTTGTTTCTTTTCTGCAATTGTTACACTTTAATCAGTTGGCTTTGGTTGAGTAAAGAAAGGGCTTGATCTTGTTTTCTTATATGTATGTGATTATACACGGGGGCGAGAAGGTATGGCAAACAGCGTCTCTTTACCATTTGGTTCACACTGCAGCCCTTGTTGCTGCCCCCGTCACCAAAAATCCCAACATTGTGAGTTTCTCATTTTGCACTTTTGTCCATTTCTTGCTTTATTTCAACTTTCTTGTTTTTGAAGTGTAAACAATGTCCAAATTAGAACGTTGTTTGTAATTTTCTTTTTCTTTGGCTTCAGTTTGGGTCTCTTCTGACTGCTGGAATTCTCGGATTCTCTGGAACGTAAGTCAAAATTTTATCTTGCTTTTCTATATATTGACTGTGGGATTGGTTTTGATTATAGTTTGTGTGGACATTGATTTAACAACTTCAATTATTCCACCTCTCAAGTTAGGTACTAAATTCTAGTACCTAACTTGACAGCCCCAAGTCTGAAGGCAAGGAGAAAATTTAAACCATGCCTAAACCATTACATAACATATTTTGGAACTCAATGCAGATATAAATTAGTTATAGAGACAATCAAGTTCTCTATAAATAAGAAGCTCTCCAACTAGTGGCAGATGGGATGCACCTGAAGAGCCTCAAGTCAAAGAATCATTGGCTTTGAATCCTAGAAGTATGGCCTTGCTATTTTAGATATAGGCTGGTTAGCATTTACTCGATTAAGCATCAAATCAGGCCCTAGTTTTCTGCCAATCTTGTATTTTCCATTTTAGTAATACCTTTTAGTTTTAACAACAGCTATATCCATCTCTTTGAGGAGGCCGGAGAGTGCTTGAGGATTCTTTGCTTGTTGTCTATACGTTTTGCTATTTCTTAACTGCTAGATTAAGTATATAAGGCAGGCAAAAGCATGAGTTTAGTCGTCATTTGTGCCCCTAGTAGCCTTCCACATCCAATTGACTATGTTATTCCAAGTGCCATTTTGATTTGTCAGCATGCACAAGTTCTGAAGATAGGATCAGGTAGTGGAAGTGTATTGACAACTGAAAGCTAGGTGTTTGTGAGATTCATTCTCTAAGTTCTAGAGCTTGCAAGTTTTGGAAATGGACAAGAACCCAGGTCTGGCTAAGGTATTCAACTTTTGGTTCATTGCAAGCCATAGTGTGAATAAGAGCTGTTTTGCTCTGTATGTTTATTCCTTAGAGAATGTAGTACATATATACATGAATGGCATAGAGAATCTATACAAAAAAAAGGAAATAATCCTAAGATAATGCTAATCCCTAAGATAGTGCTAACTAATCAATATAATCTGATTACAATCAGATTATCACAATATTATGTGATATTATCGTATATTGACCACACTCCCCCTTAAGCTAGATCATAGATATCAATCATGTCTAACTTGCCAATACATTCTTCAAATACTTGTCTTTGAAGTCCTTTGGTAATACTTTTGCTATCTGCTTCTTTGTTGGTACATAACTGAGACATATTGTTCCATCTTCTATCTTTTCCTTGATAAAATGTCGATCAACTTCAACATGTTTTGTTCTCTCATGGTGGACTGGATTGTGTGCAACGCTTAGGGCTGCCTTGTTATCACAATAATGCTTTACAGGTGACTCAAAATTGATTTTCAATTCTGTAAGCACTCTTTTCAACCAGAGATTTTCACAAATTCCTTTTGCAGCTGCTCTAAGTTTAGCTTCTACACTACTCTTGGCTACCACCTTTTGCTTCTTACTTTGCCACGTGACCAAATTTCCCCACATGAAGGTGCAATATCCAGTGGTTGATCGTCTATCCTCCTTTGAACTTGCCCAATCTGAATCGGTATATATTTCAATTGTTTTTTGATCACCCTTTTTGAACAATAATCCTTTCCCAGGAGTACCTTTTATATACCTTAAGATCTTATAAACTGCCTCAAAATGCTACTCTTTGGTGCGTGCATGTATCGACTTACAACACTTACGGCGAAAGCAATATCTGGTCTAGTATGAGACAAATATCCTACTAGTGTCTGGTATTCTTCATGGTTAACCAATTTATCTTCTTCATGCAACACTTACGGCGAAAGCAATATCTGGTCTAGTATGAGACAAATAAATTAACCTTCCTACTAGTGTCTGGTATTCTTCATGGTTAACCAATTTATCTTCTTCATCTTCAAACTTTGTACTTTCAATGGGGGTGATGCTTGGTTTACATCCTAACATTCCTTTCTCCTTCAAGAGATCAATAATGTACTTTCTTTGTGAGATGTAAATCTCTTTCTTTGATCTAGCTACTTCCATGCCTAGGAAATACTTCATTTCTCCTAAGTCTTTAACTTCAAACTCTTTCCTCAAAGCTAACTTGAGTCTTTAAATGAAATGGATTGAATTGAAGAAAAAGATGAGTAACATGCATAACAATTGTTTTCCACATGAACAAACATCAAAGATGCGAAAGAAAATGGTTTTTTTTAGAAAGCTTTCTGAACTTTTTTTTTCTTTCCTTTTTGAGAAAGCCTTTTTATTAATATTTTTTTGCTTTCTTTTCTTCCTTGGCTTATCTCAATAACTATTCTCTTTTGAGAAAGCTTTCTGAACTTTTTTTTTTGTTTTTCCTTTTTGAAAAAGCCACCTCTCTTTATATATATATATATATAAATAAAATTTTTAACTAGAGATCAAATATTTACAACAATTGTGGAAATATACATGTACTCAAAAAGATGGCTCAAAAGGGTTAGCAATGGTTAAGTATTTAGGGTTTGTGTTTGGGTAGGAAGGTTTTCAAAAGAATACCTTTATCATATTAACAAAATTTTAGTGCATCAAGCTTTGATCAAGAATTAAAACAAGTTCTAGAGAGATATGAAATTAAGTAGATACACACAGAAATGAAAGAATTCAGGCCCAAATATCCTTCCATCAAGGTTAGTATCTCAATTAAGCAATCTCAAGGTTTAAAAATGCATAGTGCTACTCTCTCAGCGTACCCTCACTTGCCTCTCGTGAAAACATTGAAAATGGAATTAATCAAAATCAACTATCATTTAAAAACATAGATGGTTTTTCAAAAAAACATGGTCAACTTTGAAATTTATAAAATCTTCAAGACACAAGAGTGAGAAGAATCTAATTTGGGAGAAGTATTGAAATGAGGGAATTAGAAAAAAATTTCTTGTTTTTTTATGAAAGGAATTGACTTCGCCGCGGCGAAATATTGTAGAGAAAAAAGAAACACTTGAACAACATGCAATTCACTTCAATTACTAAGTTTAAAAATTTGCAGAGGACACACAAATGACTTGTACAAGCAATTAAATGGCCAAAAATGGTGCATAAAGAAAAGTTGCCAAAATGGAATAACCTCCCCCACACTTAAAGATCATATTGTCCCCAATTATGAAACAATCAAAACACTATGATGCATTGAAAAGTAATAGGAAGGCTATTGAAAAATAACACGCCGGGAAAAACACAATGAGAATCATATAAACAACCGACCATTAATTCTGTGAATAACAACAAGGTTATTGAGTATCCAGCATACTGAAAACTAAAAACAGGACAACCTAAGACAAAAAGAACAAATGACTCAAACTACTCCATAAGAGGATCAACCCCAGATCTTGATGGACCTGCTCTAGATGTGCCAGCGCCGCTCAGGTGGTCATCTTCATCAGATGGTAACTGGAAATGAAAATGATCGACGAGCAATGCATCCATACGTCAGCGATACCGCCTATCTCGGTCATATAAAGCCTCTCTCTCCTTCTGCTATGCTATCTCCTAGAAGAGAGTGTTGCGGAGATAGGAGAGATTCGTACAAATTCCATCGACCTTACCAGTGAGGGTCTGTAAAGTAACGAGCTCAGGAGCATCCTGAGCTGGAGGAGCATCCTCAACTATTGCCATAACTGTAGAGGTTGCACCAATATCATGAGCATGGGTGGAGGGACGAGGTGGGTGAATGGTAGGTTGCTTAAGGCGACCATACCTAAAGAGTGGGGCCGGATCAAATAGCTGTCATTATCAAACTCCGAAATATTGTGGGCACGAAAAATGTCAGAGATAAGGTGAGGAAAGGTGATGACATTGGTGAATTTGGCAGTGGTCATGAAGTCGTAAAGGGCGGAAGCGATAGTATCAGCTATATCGACCGATCGACTAGTCATTAGGAGATAAATGTTTAAGGCTTGTTTTTTATTGACAT
>JANKOD010000009.1:7553627-7564451 GCA_026284645.1 Erythroxylum acuminatum | reverse complement strand
AGGCAAAACTAGTTTCAAGGGCAATCCTCAAATCAGAATCTACCGAGCAAGTCTTCTTTAGAGGAAATTCTGAATGTCTTTATTCAGGTAACAACTCAGAATCAAGAAATATCATATGCATCTGCATTTGTATAGTTATGATTATGAAATATATGATTATGAAATCTTTCCTGAAATTGTGATGATAAAGTGATATGCCATGATAATGTGATTGATTGGGTTATACATGTTCTAAAAGAATGTATGTGATTTATTATGTCTTATTGAGATGGAAAATGGTTGGTTGTGTGATATTTGTGTACTTGACTTGGGTGAGATCATCAATGATGGTTTACTCATTAAGTTTACAAAACTTATCAAAAATTACAATGTGGCTTTTCAGGTGTGGAAGAACAAGTGAACTCACTTGATGGTTTTCAACCAAGGGTTCAAAATGATCCGTATTCAAACAGCTACAACCCTGGTTGGAGAAATCACCCTAATTTTTTGTGGAAGACCAACAATCCACCAGTGCAACTCCAACCATAATATCAGAATTTTCAGAGGCAAAACTAGTTTCAAGGGCAATCCTCAAATCAGAATCTACCGAGCAAGTCTTCTTTAGAGGAAATTCTGAATGTGTTTATTCAGGTAACAACTCAGAATCAAGAAATGAGCAATAAGTGATTAGACTCCTTGGAAGCCTCTGTAAGGAGGATTAAGACTCAAGTAGGGCAACTTACTACTCAAATGCATAATAATCAAAAAGGAAAGTTGCCCAGTCAACCCGAGAAAGTCCAACCAGTTACTATTCTTAGAAGTGGTAAAGTGATTGATAATCACTTTAAGATCCCTTCTAATCTGTCTGGTGCAGGTAATCAAAAGGAGGAGAGCCTCACCAATGAAAAAGATGAGTAGAATGAAGAAAGCAATGGGCATGACAACTTTTCAAGTCACATTCAAAAAGGTGAAAAATTGGGGCATGCAACTGACTGCAATGAAGGATCAAGACTGCATAAGGACTCAAAACATGATAAGCAATTTTTGGATCTATATAATATGTTTTCCAAAGTTAATATTGATCTACCTTTGTTAGGTGTGATCGAGAACATTCCAAATTATGTGAAGTTCTTCAAGGAAGTAAACACCAAAAAATGGAAGTTTGAGCAAACAAGATGGAGATAGTTTCAGAAGTTGCAAGTGTAGTGCTTCAGCAACAATTACCCCCCAAATTGAAAGACCCAAGGAGTTTTCTTGTGCAAGTATCAATGGGTAATGGTGATGAGGTTAAGGGTATGCTTGATCTTGGAAGGAGTATAAACCTTATGCCTCACCCTATTTATGAGAAATCGGATATAGGATAGTTTAGACCTACAAACATGTGTTTGCAGTTAGCTAATAGATCAGTCCGCTATCCGAAAAGAATAATGGAAGATATGTTAGTGAAGGTTGGAGAATTGATTGTTCCAGTAGACTTTGTTGTCCTAAACGTAAGGGAAGTAAAGAAGCAAGAAAAGGAGCACACCATACTCCTAGGGAGGCCTTTTATGGCCACCACTAATACCTTCATTGATGTTAAGAACAGAAAATTGACTATGTTTTGGGAGAAATAATAGAATTTTAATCTTTAATGTTGAACCTATTCCTACTACTACTGTTTAATGTTAAAGAGAGTGATGAATGCTGCCAATTGCTAGTCGATGCAACTGAGAAAGTGTTTGGAAAATTCTTAGAGACAAATCCCAGTGAAAAGAAGATAACAATGGAATTAATCACTTTGAGCGATCCACCTTGAGCACTCTATTGAGGTGTCCAGCTACAAGACATTAAAAAAGTGTTAAATGGGAGGCAACCCATATAATTTTTGTTTTGTTTTTCAATTCCTTCTACTTAGTTTGTTTTCTTTATATGTGTAGGCCTAATTTTTAGCCTTTTTATCTATTTTCCTAGTAGTTGTTCTTCACCCCTTGATGTAGTACACCATGCTCCACATCACACCAAGACTCCATGTAGTACACCAACCCCACCTTCGTATCATATTTCTTTCCTCTTTCCTTTTTTATTGCTTGTTAGTTTATTTCTCTTTGTTTCAATTTTTATCCTTGTGTGAATTGTTTACATCCTAGTTCCCTTTTTCATTTTCCTATCACATTATGGACAATGTGATATTTAAGTAGGGGTTGGGGGGTGAGTAGTAGTTAAAAAAAGGGAATATTATATGCTGTGTGTTATATGTGTTTTTCCCGTTTAGTAGTTAGAGATTCATGGTCATGAAATAAACTCGATCGAGATTATAAATACATAATATGAGAGAAATGAGTATACTTGCATGCTTAGGCTGATTGACTTAGATTTCGATTAAAAAGACATTAGTTTGTTGTTATAGATGAATGACACTTTTCATTTGGTAAGAATTTAAGCCCTTTTGAAATATTTTTAACACCAAATTAAAGTATTCTTTACCAAGAGTGTTCTTTCATGATTAAGGAACTCTAGAACTTGCTTGCAAATACTAGCTAAGATCACATAATCTTATGCAAACATTGAAATGATGAAGGCAATTAGGATTGACCCTTTTTGCTTAAAAAGCCACCGTAATTTTACCCTTAGTGAAACCCTTTTGAGCTTAACATAAACCATTTTTTTCTTTAAACTCAAAATGTAAGCCTTAACTTAGATTATTTAACCTTTTCATCATACCTACCATAAGGAAGAATTGAGCATTTGAATGGGTATGATTGGGTTTAGGGAATAATTGCTTGAATAAGTGTGGGGGAATTATAGGATATAGTTGGCTTTTGATTTAGGAATGGGTATGGTTGTAATAATTTGTATCTCTCCTCTACATTTTACCTCTTTTAAACTTGATCTTTTTCAAAAAGAAAAAAAAAGAAAAGAAAAAGAAAAAAGAAAAAAAGAAAGAAAAAGAAAATAAAATTAAGGAAGGGAAGATAACCAAAAAAAAAGAGAGACATAAAAAGGGGAGTGCTAATCTTGTTAACTTGAAAGGAAAGAATTGAGTGTTTTATGCTTCATTGTTTGTATTACTTTAAATGCTCAATTTGTTTTGTGGTTTCAAACTATGATTTTTCCTTTTTCCTACCTTTAGCCTGACCCCATTACAACCAAAATAAAGACTTTTGGATTGATGTTTATGTTTGATATGAGTGGTCGAGATTGGATTAGTAAGCAAGCCTATGTTAGATGCCTTACATCAAATGAATTATGAGTGAATATATCCTACCTTTGAATGCTTGAGAGGATGAAGAGTGGAGTGAGTGTCTATCACTCTTGTTAATGGTTCTTTGAATTGAAGTACTTGTTGATCTTGGCTAAATATGCGGAGAATAGCTTGTTTATGGAATAGTATCAGTTCAAGTTCTTACGTTGTGTTTATTGAAATTATTTTTGATATCTTTCACTATTATTTGTGAAAATTGTTGTTTCCATTGTTTGTTCTTGTATAGTTTAATGTTCTTTATTTTGCTTGGAGACAAGCATATTTTAAGTGTGGGAGAATTGTTGTGTTAATTCTATTGAATTTTGTTTGCATTCATATCTTGATTTTGGTTACAAATTCTTACGATTTACTTCAAATTTGATATGAATTGAGTGAAAATGTCGTTGATGTTGCATGAATATGAATGGAGTGTCTTGTAAATATTGCATGACAAATTAGAAGAATTATGCATCAAAGAATGAAATGGGACGTGAACAATGCATGTAATTAATTAATTTAACCATGTATGGAGTCACACTCGTGACTATGGAAGTTACAGATGTGATCATGGGAGTCATACCCATGACATGACCCCTCATGCACACTCGTGACAACATTTTATTTAATTGTCCTAAATATGACATGTCATCTATAGGGTTGAGGGCTCGAAAACCTAAACTTAGAATCACACTACAAATAGAAAGAAAAGAGAGGCTAGTGGCACACACACATTCAGAGGGACTTATTAGACTCATACGAACACACACACACACTCACAAAAACAAAGAGAAGGTCTGGAGGCAGAGAAGCAGAGAGCTTCAGTTGAGAAGAAAGAAGAGAGAGAGCAAAGAAAGGAAGTAGAGGTGAAAGTCAGTGTGAGTATTCGATCATCTGGGTGAGAACCAAGTGGAGGCAGAAGGAGAGAGCTGATGTAGAGAGCTTGAGATTGGTAGGAGACCCACCACCAACTCTCTCATTCGAACAATGCTTGTTTGCTTATTATGTTCTTTATATGTTGCATTATTTCTCTGTTGCTTTACTGGACTCACTACTCTGTTTAGCTTTTGATAGTTGATTTTAGTTATTCACTCAGTTTATTGCTTTAGTACTTCTCTTATACAGACAAACATAGGATTGAAGCATATGAAGATGATGAACCTGATTTATTCCATGATAGGTTAATTCTTTTTCTTGAGAATTAATGTAGCTAGTTTAGTCGATTATGCATGATGAAGGGATTGTTTTATTGTCTTATTATTTACTATTGTTTCTAAGCTAAATGGATGTAATAATGTGGCCAAACTTTGAATCATTTAGGTATTAAATGAAGGATCGAGAGAAGAAGTTTAATATTGGAACGAGAAACTATAGAGGCTTAGGTTAAGAATTAGAAATGTATTAACCTAAGTAGGTAATTATTAGTTGGGTTTAATAATTAATTTGGATGATAAACTTGTCGAATATGAAATTTAGAGTAGTTTGTTATTTGAATTGATTTTAGAACCCAATTGGTAAATTTAGCAAGACAATTATCCCATTTATTCACCTTTGTCATGCATAGGAGATTAGATTAGTGAAAATAATGCTCAAGAGTTTCCACACCGATTAATCAATTTGTTTTTGCTTCCAGTTAAATAAGTTCACTTTTTAGTCTAATTGCGTAATTTTTTTAAAGCCTTTACTCAACAAATCAGATAGAATGTTTAGGATTGCATTTTTTATTTTTATTCAAGATTAATTTGGGTCGACCAGTTTCAACTCTGTGGGTGACAACCCTGGGTAATCAACTAGAATTATCTTATATACTTGCAAGTAGGATAGCTTAGGAATTTTTAGAACTTATTTTGGGATAACATATATCTATATGACTTTTGTGTAATTTGGTTCTAATGATATATTTGGCCTAAGACAAGCTTATGTCCTAACCCATATTTCAAAATTTTAAACATACCTAACTGCAGTGCAATAAATCTCAAAACACAAAATTTTCAATTTCTTTTTAATATTTGCCATTGTTTGTTTCGAAATATCTTATAAAATAACTTAATAATGAATTTTGACATTCCATACACATTCAAACTCATATTGTTGTGTTTCCAAAACCTACAGATTTTGCAAAATATTATTCTTTATTAAAAACTTGGGGATTTTGACAATAATGGGTGATTTGAGAAAAATTTTGTTAACTAGGTGTGTATCAACTAAAGTAAAATGAAAAAGATACCCGTTTTAATTAGAGGCAAGGAGTCGATCATTTGCTATGATTTTTGTTTTATCTATTGTATTTGAGTTTAACTCTTTGCTTTATACTTCCAAAGTTTTTTTTTAATTTTTAGTTATGTTATTTTCTTTTTATTTAGTATATTTTATCTTATTTTAAGTATCTTTTTCATTTTATTGTTATTGTTTTGTTAAGTTTTTGTGTAGGGTATCTAATTGCATTTTAATGTATCTCTTAGATGTAAGCAAGTAACATTAATAACTAGACGTAGAAAAGTTATCGTTGTATTTATCTTCTTCCTTCATCTCCACCTTTTATCTATTGTTTCTTTATTTACTTTATTTTTGATTATTATGCAATCATTGAGGATAATACACAATTTAAATGTGGGGAAGGGATAATTATTTTGAGAGTATTATAAGACTTATTTTATTGAATAGGAAAATTTTCGAAGTCAATTAATTACAATTACATTTACCTTTGTAAGTAACAATTCTGGAAACTAAATAATGAAAATTAAGGTAATTAAGATGATTCTTAAGAAGTTGATTACTTTATGATTCAATTAAGTTAATGAATGTAGTCATTGATGAGTGGCTTTACTCAAACAATTTTGAGAATTGATATCCAATTTGAATAATGAGACCATATTTATGGTTTCATCATGATTTGAGCTAGAGTTTGGCTGTAAATGTTCAATATTACTTATGAATTAATATGATAAAATTAGGATAAAGTGAGCATCAATAAATTATACTCTTATGATTTTAATCTAAGTTAAGTTATACTTATAAGTAATGCTAGCATCCATTTTAAACTATAACCTAGATAAGTAACTAAAAGTATATATGACAAAATACTTATCATCTCATAAAAAGGTCTGGATGACATTTAAAATGAGTTCATTATTCTCTAAGAAACTTTTAAAAATAATTTTGTTGGTATGTGCTTAATATGGTTTGTAAGTACTTATGGTGTGAGTATTTACTGACTTAGGTAGTTGATGAAAGGAAAGATTAGGTAGACTATGAGCACTTTTAATTATTTTAATTAATTTTTGAAATTTGATGGAATTAAAGATTGCTTAGGATGATAGCTTTTGAGATTGATTTGCTTAAGGACAAGTAAAATTCCAAGTGTGTGGGTATTTATTAAGCATGAATTTGTGTATATTTTACTTACTATTGTGCTATGTTTTTCATATAAATGACCTTGTTTCAAATAGATTTACATTTTTTAAGGAAATTATGGAACAGTCGCTTAAGGAGTGATGTAGACCAAAAATTAGAAAAGTACAAGGAAAAATTTAAGAAAAACTCAATCTTGGCATGGCCAGACACACGATGGTGTGTTAGATTGTATTATGCACTAGAAAGGTGGTGTTAAAAGTATGAATTATTACACAAGGAAAGTGAGATTGTGTCAAGTGGAGGAGAATCTTAAGGAAACATAATAAGAGATATAGGCATATTAGTGCTTGTTTCTCTCTCTAAAAATATTCAAAAAGAAATATTGTGAAACATTTTAGGACATGACTATATCCTAAACCTTGTTTATAATGGAATTCCATAAATATAAAGATATACAAACCCTAAAAAGATACATAATTTAGTTTAATTTTACAGCTTTTATTCTTATAATTAAGGTCAAATTCATCTAGGCACAAAAGGTCTTATAACCCATTTTACATTTGTTTTCAACGTTTAAGGAAGACCAAAATCATTCCAAGGAATAAAATCTCATAAAAGATCAATATCATCATCAAGGGATACTTTACAATGACTTCTTTATTTTTTACTATTTTTTAGTTATTTCAAAGATGATAAATGGCTCTATATTGTTATCTCTAAATTTGAAGAAACCTTAACTTATTCTTTTATGACTTCATTTAAGTTTTCATAAGAAAGTGTTATACATATAGATATACATGTACATATAGATATACATGTACATATACATATACATATACGTGTACTTATCAATATCCATATACTTATAGATATACTTATACATATACATAGACATAGACAGACATAGACATAGACATAGACATCTACATAGACATAGACATCTACATATACATATACATATACATATACATATACATATACATATACATATACATATACATATACACATACACATACACATACACATATACATATACACATATACATATACATATACATATACATATACATATACATAGGCATAGGCATAGACATAGACATATACATATACATATACATTTATATTTACATTTACATATATATATATACATTTACATTTACATTTACGTATACATATACGTATACATACACATATACATATACATATAATGATATGTTCTTAATTGATTGTTTAATTATTTCATAACACTTAGCGATTAATGACATGAAATTGCTTAAGATACTCACTTTGACACATATGTGATTTTAGGCACAATTCGGAAGCAAAGAAGTAAAAGTGAGTCGAAAGCATGATATTTAGGCCATTTTCCAAAGATTAATTTTTACTTGTCTTTATGGAGCAAGAAGAAGAAAATTAAAAGACAGAAAGAAGACAAGAAAAATAGAAACACAAATAAATCAATGTAGGCTGCATGGATTTCACATGGATTATGCATGGATTTGCATGGCCATGCAAGGTATTAATTTAATTAATTGACAATGACTAAGGCACCAAGGTGAGAAGAAAATGGTAGATGTTGGGATAAAATCACCAAAACGACAACATATGCATCACAGCAAGGAGGGGCAAGGACCCAAAACGGTAGCAGCAACAAGCAGAAAATGGCAGTGCAAAGACACAACAACTGGACTAAAAACAACAATGTAGTAGCAGATGTTAGGCATTTCATGCAAGTAGTGTGCATTTCATGCAACCAAAATGACCTGTAGCAGAGGTGGACAAACAAGGGAGACGTCTGCGTGAACACAGACATTGTCTACGAAATGCAGACGCTGTGTTCATGCATGATACATTTTATCTAAAACGCACAATAACGAGGTAGTTTTTAAAAGATTAAAAAAACACTATAGATGGACCAACATTTTAATTCAGTAAATAAGACAGAACAGTAGCGTGACAAGGGAGTAGAGAGGAGCCGTAGAAGCGAGCTGAAGGTCAGCTGGGACAATTTTCATGGGGGCTGAAGCATTTATTTTAGAGAGACTAATGAAGGGTTAGACGTCCCAACGCTCAGTTTGGAGGTGACATCGACTCCGACGGCCTGGGTTAGGCATTCCTTTCATATTTTTGTTTTTTCTTTTTCTCTTATTGAATTGATTGTGTCATCCTAGGCATATGAATTTGATTTTTGTGTATGAATGATCATATTATAGTTATTGTTCGATTATTTAAGCATGAACCCATTGGGTATTGTGAAAATATTCTTTTAATGCATTTATTGAATCATTTATTTACAAACCCATTGCTAGAATTTCAATATAATCTGTAATTGCTATGTTGAAATTCATGTGTAACGACTAATGATTCGTAATCATTAGGGATAACATAACTTAAGTTAAATGACGCATTATATGTGGTTGTTGCCTTAATTAATCAATTTTCCAAATTTGTAATGCTACTACCTAATTAAATGTAGAGATCGCATCCTAGATTATTCGATGGTTAGGTTTAATTAACGATCGTATCTTGATTAAGCACTACCTAAGGGAAAACTCGAGTTAATTATTAACCCACAATTAATAGTTTCTAGGAGAGGTTTAAGAACCCCAAATCAATGAAATATGTTTAATTAGGGTGTAAGCCGAGATTGAACCAAAGAACTAGGTCTCTACTGAATTCCCCACTTTTATCTTTTTTGTATGTTTTCTTTAGTTTGGTTTTATTAGCCTAACTTTATTTTATTTTCTTATTTCCAAAATCCAACCCCCCCAGTTAAAACTAAACACCAGTTACTTTCATTTCAGAAACTTTACACACACTCTCTATGGGATCGACACACACTCTCCGGTCTATTTATTTTATTTTAACTAGCGTTGCGATGCGTTATCAATTTTGGCATCATTTTCGGGGACTGCGATGTTTTAGTTTTTGTTTGTGATTTAATTAGTGTTTTGTATATATTTGTTCATAATTGGTTTCTTTTCAATTATTTCATGACCCTTTCTTTATTATGTTTCGTGTTTGTGATTTATAAAAAAATTATAGATGGAAGTAATTTTTTCTTTAACTTTTATTCTCAATCCTATAACCAAGGTTGGACTGATCAACCTAACTTTGGTTATGGATGGGACAACCATCAGAATTACTTCTATGATAGTTTGCAGGACATACAGCAATTCCCGTGTAGACTAGAAGACTCAGGTACATCTCTAGAAGAATTGATGAATGTTGTGATTGCTAACAATCTTCAACTTCAACAGGGTATACAGCAACTTCAAGAGAGTATGCAACAACTTCAACAGAATACCTAACAGTTCCAGCAGGAAATGAGGCAAACCAGAACTTGTTAAGCCAAATGGGTAAAATGGCAGCGAGGATCGAATGCCTAGAATCACAAATGGAAGAGAAGTAGTCATATCAACCCGAGGCATACCCTATGGATGTAAGTGCAGAAATCTTACAAAGTGATAAGGAGCTTGAGAATTTTAAGGTCAATGCTCATCGAATTGCTTGTGTTGAAGAAGTTGATGAGGAGCTTGAAGCAGAATATGATACATCATTTGGCTCGGAGGTAAGTACTGAGTCCGTAATTATTTTCAAGACTAACCCTTCACCTTTACCCAACAGGCTAGAAAAACTAAACGAATAAGAAAAAGGCGAAGAGTCATTCGAATTATTTCAAGAGAGCGAAGACTTAGTAAAGATAAAGAATATGAAGATATGGAGGATGCTGGAGGTGAACGATTATTAACCAAGGCCCTATCCAGAAGACCCTCACATGGAGGAACCATATGTTCCACCAGAAGATCATAATTTTGTCACGTTAGGAGAACTATAGAGTTGAGCCAGCGCTAAACAAAGACGCTTCTTGGGAGGCAACCCAAGGGAAGTAAATTTCTTTGCTTTACATTTTCGCATTATTTTTTATGCATGTGTGATTTTGAATTTTTTTTTACTTGTTTTAATTTTTCAACCAAAATGAGAGAGAATAAAACAAACAAATAAACATTTTCTTGTTTTCTGTTGCTTCTAAGATTATATAGTCATTATTAGAGTGTGAATTGACTAGAGATTTTCATAGCAACTTTAGCATATATTTTCACTCTTATGATTGGTCGATATGCATTATCTTTAGAAGAGTAGTGACTAGCGGTAGACAAAGTCGGGAAGATTTTGACCCTTATTAGATTGACACATCTGTAGGTACAAGGCGACTTGTATATGATACAAGGCGACTTGTTCAGTCACGGTACCTATAAGTCGACTTGTCTAG
>JANKOD010000009.1:7512872-7538292 GCA_026284645.1 Erythroxylum acuminatum | reverse complement strand
AATGCGCTAAAGGGGATTGCCTTTAGGGCACTACTCTAACAATCTTAACGTTCTGTACACACATAAGTCGACTTACAACAGTTGACAAGTCGCCTTATATCAGAACCGAGCAAGAATAAGTCGACTTACACATGTACAAGTCGACTTATCACTTACATGCTATAGTTTGAAACTAATGTGTTGCCTTAGTCAAAACTTAAAGCAACATTTTTTAAAGTTTTGCCTAATCAAAAAATTTTGTTGCCTTATTCTTATTGCAGCGCCACTTCTTGTAACGATATAAATTGTGTTACCTTAATAGAAAGGCAACGATAAACTGTAGTTATAGCTATGTTTTTTCTGTTGCCTAAAGCACTTTTTCCATAGTGAATCACTCTATTTAAGTAATTAGCTAGGTAATAGTAGGAAAATTTTACTAGTTTTCTAGTGCTTAACTCATGGAGTTAATACTTTGTTCACTATTGCATTACTACTAAATGATATGTGCACTTATCTTTAGTTGTAAGTAACATTTAGTAATAAAATAAACTGAAGCAAGGAACACCACTTTGCTCACTATATTTTTGGTGTCATTTTAGGGGAAGTAATTGGTGTTTAGAAAACTTAAGAACTATTAGTCTACTTATTTTCTTTTTTATATATTCTTGAAGTTTTTATTGTATTCTTTTTTCTTAATTTCTAATTCTACATAACTTTTTCTATGCTTGATGTTATTTTGATTTTAGGTTTGGCTAACCTATTAACATGGTGACAAAGAGTGTACAACATATGAAACTATATAGGCTGATAAATGAAATATCTAACCATTAGTAGTATGACAAATAAACACTCTATAAGACTTGGGAGAGATGTAAGGATTTGTTAAGGAGGTGTCCAGACTATGAGTTACCTACTTATTTACAATTTCAGATGTTTTATAATAGTCTAAATAATGCAAAAAAATGGATGGTTGATGTAACAATTGAGGGAGCCTTGCATTACAAAAATCTAGACACAACCTTAAAGTTGATTGAGGAGATAACAATAATACATCAAAGTATATGCAATACACCCTAAATGATCACTTAATGATTGAGCTCTTAAGGTTACAAGAAAGGTTATAATGATTTACTTAAATCTTGATGTATTTTATTTATCCTCTTTTTATTCTTCACTTGAATTATATATGTTCCATTTGCTTATTTTCTCCATCCTTAGATTGTTTAATTGATTCAAATAGCTCTTTTACTTATTTTACCCTTCTATTGTACTTGATCTTTCACATATTAGCTTAAAGACAAAAATATTAGTAGTAACATATTTTGTTATTGTCAAAACTATAATTTAGAACCTCATTTGATCCATTATGCTCCTTATTTTAATGAGAATAAAATATTGGGTGATATTAGAGAAAAAGACATTGAGTAAGTTCCTTTATAATAAAGCAATATATAATGCATGCTTTCCCTTAATTCATGCATCATGAAAAAATTAAGTTTTGATATTTCCATTTGATTGACTTATTTTATGAGTTAGTTAATATTGTAATAATCGCAAGTGTATGACATAGCTATACTTAGTACTGGCAAGTACAGGTCGATCCCACGAAGATAGTGATTACTAGTAATACCTTTTTCTTATTATCTAGCCTATGGATTGATTTTGGATTTTTAATAAGAAGAAAATAAAATTAAAGCAAGTAAAATAAATAGGCAACGATATTGAATTCAGAATTAAGGAAGCGCTAAGAAAATTATCGATATCAAAAAATTAGTATCTAGATTTCAAATCCCCTAAACCCTTAACAGATTGATCTTTTATTATGCAATTGTTTTGTTTATTTATTATACTGTGGAGGCTCTTATAGTATGCTAATAGTTGATCTTAAGTCAACTAACAACTAATCCTAAGGTTTCCAACCGAATTACTTAGGTTAAAGTTTATAGGATTGCGTTGTTGATTTATGAGTCCCTCTATTAGGTTTGACCCTAGTCCAGAAGATTTATGTCATCCTATGTCTAGGGTTGTAATCAACTCCTTCTAATTATGGTAGATCTATTCAAACCTAAGATTTATCAATCTTTACACATGAAATCAAATTATAATCTAATATTCTCGGGTCTATTAGAATATAAATAAAAATGTAATCAGATCAAACTATAACAATCAAACCAACTGTATTAATAAAAGAATCAAATCATATCAACGTATCAGTTTAGGGTTCATCTAACCTAAATACTAACAACATATTTAGTTACAAATTATCGAACACGAAATCAAACATACATGAAAAGAAATTCAAATTGAAAATTATGGGTTCATAATTCTAAATCTCCCTAACAGTCTTCTATCAAATACTTTTGTGATGTAGAGGTTTGATTTTGTGTTCTAATGGATCTTTCGATGAATTCCTTGTGTTTTCTGCCTCTCTGGATCAAAATTATCCCTTGAGACCAATCTCCACCTTTAGAATCACCTCTTAATGTCTACTTCCTATTCAAGGCTCCGTTCATGTCCTTTTATATGAAATTCTAAGGTTTTGTTCGATGCACGATCTTATGCACTACCGTGCATCACCAAGTTCTCTTAAAATTGTGAAACAACATGGCCCAGGAGATGTGCACAGACTGATGCTTGGTTGTGCATCACTTTTGTGCGTCAAATCTTTGTTTTATGTCGTGTTTTCGTTCAAATTCTTCTCCTTTAAGTTCGTGAAGACAATTATACTCTGTGAACACAACTGGAGCAAATTAAGTACCAAATATATAACAAAAGTATCAAATATCAAACAAAAACACATTAAATATGAGGTAAAATTATAGTCAAATTTGCATCTATCAATATCCCCACACTTAAGTTTTTGTTTGTCCTCAAGCAAACTGTAATCAAAATTATAAATTTTACAGCATCAATCCATCACCAATTTCAATATATCCATTCATACTACACATCATCATATCCCATTGAATCAAATTAACATACAATTATAGTCAAGTTATCCTAAAATTAACTTCTTAGGAAATATTAACTGTAATCACATCAACAATCGCATTAAAATCAAAAGCATGTCTCTTTACACCCTCACTAGGATTTCACTCAATGCACTCAAGTGTTTAGGGTGAAAAGTATCAAAACTCTCAATCAATGAATAATAAATTCCTTACCATATGCTTGCAATAAAATCACATCTCCCCCACTTATGTATAAACTATAAACAAAAATCCAAAGGTCTTCATAAAATTTGTAATGAGGCTTAGATACGATATGATTGGGATAATGACAAGGGATAATTTGAAGGAAATTTACTACACAATATGTTTCAAGACTTGTTTATAAATACGAAAAGGTCCTTTCAATGTAATTTCATTGGTACTATATATTTTTTCTTTTTTTTACTTTTCTCTTTTTTATGAACACAATAGTTCGAGCATTCAATACCACAATTAAAGAAATAATGAACCTTTCGAGAATTTCAAGTCTCAAATAAATAAATAATGTAAATAACCTTTAAGGTTCAAAACAATAAAAAGGTCTTCAAAAAAAAGAAAAGGGTTAATATATAGGTTAACTCATTAAAGATGGCTAAGGCTCAACTTAACTATTCCTGAAGGTAAATTTAAGGGTGTGGTAATTTTCAAATAAGTAGGCTAAAGCAAGTTGTTTAATCTAAGTGTCTTCTTCATGTCAATCCTTTTAATTTAACAAATATGATCTCAATATGCATAATAAAAGCATGTTCTAGAATCATCCTACTACACATTGAAAACACATATGAAAAAAATAACAAGAGCTAAAAATTTTTGCTCTTTGGCTCAAAAGATCATAAAAAAAGATGGGTATTATGTGTGTAAATAATATGCAATAATAGTCAACTTGATGATTTCAATGAATACTAAAAACAATGACATAGAAAAATAATTTTATTATAACCATCATCCTTTTGCATACCAATTGAATCAATATTCAACAATGAAACATAGTATTGATGGACATATTTCATTCAATTCAAAATATCAATTAAATCAAGTTTATAATAAGCTTGAAGAAAATTGTTAAAAATTCAATAAACCCTGTCCCCACACTTAAAGTTATACATTGTCCCTAATGTACACAATACAAGTATAGATAAAAGTCAGAGGGTTTCTTGGTACTTACCTAATTGTGATGATTTCCTTATTCATATCCATCCAATAGTGAACTACATCCTTGCAAAATATAAAAGAAAAGGATAAAAAGAAAAAAAGAAATAAATAACATAATAAAATTATGTACTAACACACAAAATAAAATCAAAACGAAATAAAATTGAAACTTATCCTAATTCATGGGTTGCCTCCTAATAATTGAATATTGCATTGTGTTTCTGTAGGTAGTTTAGTTTGTATTTAGTTGTTAATTTGATTGTTTAGTGCGTGTTTAGGTAGAATTATGTTAGTTAGTAAATATTTGTGTTTTAAGCATTTTCTGGGTTAAAGTATGCTTTTTTGCTTCAATTTTATATATTTGAGGTGCCTTGATGAGTTTGCTAGTATTTCAGGCTAAGTATTGAAGAACGGAGAAGGGTCAAACGCAGAACCAGGGCCACAATAGTGACAGAATGGATGCAAGCGGCCACGATCGTGTCATGTTATGCCACAATCGTGACAGAGAACCAAACAAGGGGGCTACGATCGTGGCACTATGCGACAGAACACCCGCACAACCTTCTTGACTTGAGCTTTCGAGGAAATTTTTGGACCTTTCGGACCCGAAAAAGGCCCTAGGGTTGCCCAAATTAGAAAAGCCTATAAAAGGCATTATGATGAAACCCTAAGAGAGCATCCATTTTTGCTACATTTGAAAAACCTTCAAGAAAGAAGAGAGAAGAGGAAAAAGAGGAGAGAGAGGAGTTGTAATATCCCATTACTTGTGGGGAGGCTAGAATAGTAAATATGAGTGATTACTGAGAGATTAGAAATGCATTGCATGCTCATGCATAATATAATATACACATACACGTGAATATTAGATTTTTGCACATGAAAATAATTGTACATGCATTCATGGATAATTTCGAGTATAATTGAACTGAGTTGTGATATTATTGAGAATTTTGAATATATTATATTGGAAATTTTATTGGTTAGTGTAATTGTTATATTTTCTAATTTTGGTAAATTTTAGGAATAATTTCAAAAATTATTGATTATTATGGAGATAATTGGAGTGTAAGGATGAGAGTTATGGGAACTAGTTCAAAAAGAACTTAGTTAGAGTCTTAGATATTACATAGGTGACAAGTGTCACTGACTTAGTTAAGTTACTTTTTTATAATTTTATTAGAAAGTAGGTTATGTTCTTTTGGGAGTTGAAAGACTAAGTACTCTGTCATAGTTACCTTCTCGTAGCCATCTTCTTCAAGTTTCTTCTAATACACAGAGTTTTTCATCAAACATCCTCCAAGAGTTAACTTTGTTTTCCCTTATCTTCTACCACTCCCACTTTTTTATTTGTTCCTTCTGCCCCAAGAAAAAAAATATTTATAACCGAAGCTTGTCATACTATACCATGGTGTACGTGAATTACATGGAGTTTAGGGCTTCATGATAGTTGAAGATCTTGGAGTTTTATCAAGTGTGGTGTAAATCTTTTAGAGTTGTTGATTTATGAGATAAATTTCAATGAATTAACTGTCATTTGCATGATCATGAGATTAACGATCATCTTCATGAACACTATGCAAATGAGATGAAAAATCTAGATATAATTTTATTTAGTATTTGATGGTTATTTGTGATCAGATAATGTAGAAATGATTTTCTTGGGGTTGAATGATATTACAAAACATGTATAATTAGGTGTAGAAACAATTTGAAGAAAACAGAAGTGAAGGCTCTGTGTTTCACTATAAACGTAAGTGTTGAGTATTTTTAAGGATGAGAACAAAATCAATTTTTGAGTTAAGGAATAAGTATGTGGTGATGTTTGGGAAGGAAAATGAATGATCTAAAATAAAGATGAGGAATAAATGAAGAATATGCAGAAGTTGAAGGTGCAGAAAAATGAGAGTGAAATAGTGTAGTAAAGTGGAGTTCTGCGTGGGTGAAGTTTTTTGGTTCTTTTGATGACTTTTGTGAAAACTTGGATTTTAGAATTTTGTTTATGAATGATGAGTATAATAAGGGATGAGAAGATTGTTTAAAGTGGATTTTAGGAAGAAAAAATAGAGAATGTACAAGGTTGAAAAGCAGAGAATGTGAAATGCAGAACATAAAGAGTTACATAACTGATATCTAGTTTCTGAGGATTTAGAGATTTTTAAGTAAACTTGCTTATTTAGGGGTACTGTGAATGTGTTGTGAATGATTTTAATGGAAATAGAGTAGAAATAGAAAAAAAATGAAGATTGAGGTGCAGGAGTTAGTGGGAGAAGAAGCACAGTGAATGAAGAAAAGAAGTTAGAAAAGTTAGTATTGATCTGAAAATTCCCTGATTAAACTGTGTTGATCTAAGAAGATTTTGACAAAATTGTCTTCATGAAAGTTGTATATCATTCTTTTATCTTTCCATTGATGTAAATTTTGCAATTTTTGGAGTTCTGGATCAAAAGATATGGAGGTTTGCACGATCGCGACTTTTGCAAAATACATACCCAAGTCATGCACGATCGCGACTTTGAAGGTTTAAGGGTGATGAGTATAGGTCAGTTTTTTGGCAATATCTTCTTCGTCTGACCTCCAAATGACATGATACAGAGACCATTGGACTCGTAAGACATTGCTCTACCTCTCCACCAAAAATCATAGCCACTTGAAATGAATTGACAGAGATCTGGTGAAAAATGTGGGACGATCTGACTGAGTATGTTCTCTAACTTTTTGTCCTTGTTTGTCACACCGTGATTTTTTTTCCTCACACCTGTGACTTTTCTCCCTCACCCCCATGATTTTAATTGCAAGGCTGATGTTTATTTGTCATATCAAGTCACTGTGCTCTTCAATAGTAACCGTGACTTGATTTTGGTTTGAACACCCGAGAGTAGTTGCAAACTGAATAGTCTTATTTCTTTTAACCATAACTTCTTTTCTAGACGTCCAAATGAGATGATCTTTGATTTGGAGTAAACTAGAGACATAGGTATACATATCATATGAAGCAGTTGAATTGTAATTCAAACTCTAAGATGTCCAATTTCGGGATGGAAGTTGTGTAAAGTATACTGTTTTAGAATAAGAATAGTCCGAAAATATTTTAGTTATATCTTACAAATTATTGAATCAAATTGAATAATTTTGGTGTCAATAGAAACTTAAGAGATGGGAGAACAATTTTGTAGAAGAGAGCATGGCCAAATTACTTTATTTTCATTGTCTAAATGATCAAGAACAGTAGACCCTAGATTCAGTTTTTTGGAAAAATCTGAAAGTGATTCAATGAGCTATGAATTGTGATTTCAATGGTTTTATTGAGGTATAAGTATACCTCAAAGTATAAATTATACTTAGGTGAGATTTTATATGGGATTGATTTTGTGAAGAAACTAATGGATTAATACCAAGGGTTGACATGAACATGCATTGTATATATTTCATCACATACATGTGCATTATTAAACACTTATAATTGTACAAATTGTGATATATGTGTATTTTATTTGATATAGAGGAGCAATTGGAATGTCAACCTCCAGATGTGGCCAAAATTTCTAGGCATTAGCTTTGGAAGCAACTTATGAGTAACCTAGATGGTCTCACTCAATTAAATGTTTGCTTGTTTTATATTATGTTTGAACTGTCGAAAGAATGTGTTTTGATTGTTGAATTCCGGACAATGAAGGTCCAATGATTGTGACATATGAATGAGATATTGAAGTGCTGCTTATATGTGAATATGATGATCTATGTGCTTCATGACATGATTGATTGTGACAGATGCATTCCATATATGAATGCACAATCATATAATGACAGTTGTGACCAGGGTGGCCATCGAAAAGAGCTTAAAGATCAGATTGTGAAAAAGAGCCTCGAGCTCAGAAAGTGATTAAGAGTCTAAGGCTCACTGTGTAAAATGAGCCCTGCATCCCCATCGGATAAGGGACAGTTATCAATGAGCCCGATATCCAAAATAGATACGGAACAGTTTAGATACTCTATCACAACAATGTAATAATTGGAAAAGAGTCACATGAGCATTTCATATGCATTTTGTTAGGTATATTGATTGATTGAAATGCAAAATTGCCTACGCTTAAGTGAAATGTGATACGTAATCAATTATGCGAAAATGTGAATATATGTCATGTGAAATGATGTGTTGCATAAATTGAGTGAACCATCGATGATGGTTACCTCATTGAGTTCGCAAAACTCACCAAAATTGCAACGTTGACATTTCAGGACCGAGAGACGACTCTAGCTACTAAAAGACTCTACCAGTAGTGTAGACTGGTGATTTGGGAAGTAAAGTCATGGCTCAAAGGTCGGTCAGCTGGATTTTGGACAGATTAGATAGACTTTGAATATTTCCTCTTTCATGTGGCACTTTTGTAGTAGAATTTGATGATGTACTTGTAAGAAATGTTGAAAGACATATTATAGACCTTTGGGTTTTCTGAAATGAAATGAGGAAATTTTGGATTTTAAAATATTGTGGCTTTCTTATGATGCTTATAAGTGAATAAAGTTAAATGATGCCATGTTAAGTGAATGTAGTGATTGAACGTAGCGCACCATTATTGTAGGATATGTACTGGAATATCCTAAGGGTGTTCTGGTATGTACCCTATGGTAAGGGGCGCTACAGGAGTGAGCAGTTGCAGCTACTGCATTCTTGGGCCATCCTGATCCTTTCTAAGCGACATTTCCATTTCATCTTGTTATTCTTTTCTTTGAATGTATATAATGAATGCAATAATGATTATGGGTTTGGATTAGATGATTTTCTAAACTCTTTAGGGATTTTTGAATTGATTTAATGTTAATCTAGTTATCTTTCATGCTTATTGATTGGGTGTTGTGATTAATTGCAGTGCTTGAATTTTTCGGTAATAAGCTAAGAGGGTGAATCAAATAAAAATGATTGAGTTAGATTAATGAGAGTTAAGCGACTCAATAGGTCACATGATTAATCAAATCGATAATTTGTACAGAGAGAGATCCCTTATGAAGACCCGATTATTCATTAGAACACTTAAGAACTAATTAGGTTATGAGTTGATCATTAATTGAGAGTTTACACTTTCAATTACTCAGGTTAAAGTTTGTAGGATTGCATTATCGATTTATGATTCCCTCTATTAGGTTTGACCCTAATCCGAAAGATTTATGTCATCCTATCTCTAAGGTTGGAATCAACTCCTAATTACGGTAGATATATTCAAACATATGATTTCTTAATATCTTTGTATGAAATCAGATTATGATCTAATATTTCGGGGTTGATTAGAACATAAATAAAACCAGTAATCAGATCACAATAATTAACCAAACCAATTGCATTAATAAAAGAATCAAAACATATGAAAGTATTAACATAAGGTTCATCTAACCTAAATACTAACAGGACGTTTAGTTACATATGATCGAACAAGAAATCAAATATACACTGAAGCAAAAACAAATCGAAAACAATGGGTTCATATTTCTAAATATCCTTGATTGTCTTCTATTGAATACTTTTATGATCTAGAGGTTTGATCTTTTATTTGAATGGATCTTTCGATGAATTCCTTGTGTTTTCCGCTTTTCTAGATCAAAATCGCCCCTTGAGAATGATCTCCACATTTGGAATCGTCTCCTAACATCTGCTCCCTCTTCAAGTCTCCGTTTACGTCCTTTTATAAGAAATACTATGGTTTTGGTCGATGCATGGTCTTGTGCATAACTATCACCAAATTCTCTGAAAATCGCAAAACTGCACAACTTGGGAGATGTGCATAGCCTGATGCATGGCCATGCATCATTTATGCGCATCAAATCTTCGTTTTATGCGTGTTTTTGTCCAAATTCTTTTCTTTTAAGTCCAAGAAGGCAATTATATTATGTAAACACACTTGAAGCAAATTAAGTACTAAATATACAACAAAAGTATCAAATATCAAGCAAAAAGACATCAAATATGAGGTGAAATTATAGTCAAATATGCATCTATCGCCATTATATCCTCGGCCTATGTTAAAGCTCTTGGTAATTTTCTTTTCAAAACAATTATTAGAAACACCATTCTTGTTGCTTATTTAATATTAATAGAAGTGATACTAATTATTAGTATTCATTTGAAGTCACTTGATATTGATAGACTAGGCAAAGAAATTAATATGCTTTAAGTACGCACATAAATAAGGTTCTTAGGAGTTAGCTCTTAACCCTTTTTCATATCTTTGTGGGTTCATATATATTGTTAGTATTTATTTGAAGTCATTTGATATTGATAGACTAGGCAAAGAAATTAATATTATTAGTATTCATTTGAAGTCACTTGATATTGATAGGCTAGGCAAAGAAATTAATAGGCTTTAAGTACACACATAAATAAGGTTCTTAGGAGTTAGTTCTTGACCCTTTTATCAACTCATCTCTTTGTGGGTTTACTTAACCAATATCTTTTCAAATATATATATATATATATTTCTCATAAAAATAATATCTCACATAATGAGAATTGAAAGTGTTAGTGTTATAAGAGAAAGACCTATAAGTGTATAGACTATAAGCATTTTTAGGTCTTCGTGGATGCTGTAAGTGATATAATGCTCTCTTTGTATATATATGGAATTAGAAGATTTCCTATATATGAAAAAGCCTTACATATAAATTGGTAAATGGCATAAGTTTTTTGACAAAAATATATTCTATATTGAATGGGAGTATATACCACACCTTTATGATTATAATGATATCTATAATGATTATGAGATTATTTCATGTCAATTTGATGATAAAGAGATTTATATGAATGAGAAGTCTATTAGATGTTCTTTTGGGATGATCTTTCATAAAAATTATGCTTGTATTTTTTTGTGAACCCTCTAAGTCTAGAGTGCAACTCATATGCGAATGCATGAAAATTTCCTTTTACTTGGGATAAAGATGATAATAGATGAATAAGTGACTTTTGTGAATATTTAGAAGATGTAACATGTTTATGTGAAAATTTAGGTTATGTGAAAAGTTAGGTATAGGCTCATCATGTAAATGATTGTTCCAAATAAAAATTATCTTATCATTGGATGTTGCACTTCTATAAGCGAAACTATCATTAGAGCTCTTTTGGCTTCTAAGTATGTTGTTAAATTTTTCATTTTCTATAATGAATTTAGACTATGATTATTTGATGGCATCAATCTCCTTATTTAATGCCTCATGTTTATGCAACAAATTATTTACTTTATCATTAGCAACAACCACATCTTACGTTTATCATGCTATGCATATCACATTTTAATTTCTCATTCTTAATCATGCATACATCTAAAAGTTTTTAAATATGCTTATACTTAAAAGATAGTTTCTTCTTTTTCAGGCTTATGAGGTCTAAACATTCAACTAACTTATTATATGAAAGGTCAACATCATAATCATTATTATTATCATAAGAATTTGAGGAAGAGTATACCTCATTATTATTGGCTATAAAGCGTATACGTACCAATATATTTTTGGATTCCCTATACCGTAACTAATATTGTTATCCTATATGGCCTTACGTCCTTTCTTTTTATTTCAATTGTTTGTCTTCTTCTTTAAGAACTTCTCATTTTTCTTTTTAAAAAGCTTTATATCATCCTTTTCAATGTTACTTGTGGAGGTCTCCTCATCATCAACTTTCTAATCTTTAGATACTTAAAACACCATTTCTCTTCTTGTTAGAGTTATTTCCTCTTCATGTAATTAATTTATTTGTAATTTTATAAGTAAAGAGTAATCTAATTAGCTATTCTAATGACAAGGGGCTCAAATTTTTGGTTTCTTGTATGGTTGTTACCTTTGTCTCCTAAACTTTGAGTAAAGGACTAAAAACATTCTAACTAATTCAAGATTAGTGTAATCCTACCAAGGCTTTAAAAGTATTAATACTATAAATAAAATTGGTATACATATTAGAAATATAATGATTTTCGCTTATGAAATAGCCAATATCGATGCACTCATAAGCTCATTATATAACTTTACTTGAGTTATGCTCTCAAGTGTGATTTCAAGTATATGTCTTATCATATGGACAATTTCACATATAGACACTCAATTTAATTCATTTCTATTTGGGGCACAAAAAGAAATCAACACTTTTTACTCAATACAATGAGTCTTTCACCATTATCATTCCACTCACTTATATCCTTTAGTACCTAAGTCTCCACTTTACATATAACTATTGTATTAGAATATAAGAACTATTATTTTTAATTCTTCAAAGATCAATTGTTTTAGCTATAAGAAATTGTTTCATCTTTGTTTTCCAATACATGTAATTGTTACTATCAAATAAAGAGGGTCTACCTTTATTTTGGCTATCTTAACTTAAAAGAGAATCAAATTGTGCTATAATCATTTTTATACAAAATTTTGTTAAAAAATTATATGTAATAAATGAGACCTAGTCTAATTCCAATTATTACTCCCCATATGGCACACTAAAGGAGGGTAAATTATGTGTCTTATTTTTTTTTTACTCTATTTCTAAACTAATACATGAATTGTTTGTGCTAATAAATGATTATGACAATTTCATACAAAATAATCATAAGCAAACACATCAATAACAAAAGATAGTAAAGAAAGAGAGACAAAAATGATTATAGTAGTTCATTCAAATAACCATTAGCTTATATTCACTCCCCAAACTCCACTTGGGAGTCCACTATAACTAATACATAAATTGTTTATGCTAATAAATGATTAAGAAACTTTCATACAAAATAATCATAAGCAAACACAACAATAACAAAAGATAGTAAAGAAAGAGAGACAAAAATGATTATAGTAGTTAATTCAAATAACCATTAGCATATATTCACTCCCCAAACTCCACTTAGGAATTCACTATCTTCTTGCTTCAAATGATTGAGAGAAACCCTCCATATATCATCTTCTTTGTCATAGGTGAAGGGAAACCTTTACAAACATTTTGCTTTATCATAAGCGAAGAGTAATCCTATAAAAATCTTGTTTAAGATCAAAAGGAACCTTCACAATTTGTATCCCAATAATTTTTTCTAATTGTAATAGTTACTCAACTATACAACTCAATACATCTCTCTCTTGCTCATTGATAAATAAAAGCTCAATATATGTTATGTCATATAAACATACACTCTTTAACCTCTTAAAGGTATTAGAAACTCTTTAGTACACCCAAAATTATTTTCATAATTCATATATGGTCTACTTATATTTATAAAAACCTAAAATAGTTGTTAAAAATAAAAATAGTCATTACAACGACTAGTAATAGCAGTATTAGTTAACCACTTTGGCATATTGGTCGAACAATATAGTCGCAAACTTATTGTACATGTTTGCTTAATTGCACTACTGTACTATTCGATTAGTCAATCTAAAACCATAATATTGGTCACTTAAATTCCTATGTCGGTTAATAGAACATCTTAAAACAAGTTTTAAAAATCTTTTCAAATTCTTTCAAAGATCAAAATACATCATTTGACACAACTCGATCTAAAACTATTTCAAAAGTATTTTAATGCATTAAAAGGATTTTCTTAAAACCTTCTTAAATTTTCTTTTGGTTATGTCAAAGTATATGTAATATGCCTAAGTGTAAATGATCATGCAATGATGGAGTCTCTTATCTATTGAAATGATCAAGATAAAGTTACAAAAAAGAATTATAACAATTTACTTGAATTTAACGTGTTTAATTCATCTGAACTTATAGTCCTTCACTTGAATTGCATATGTGTTATGCTTTGTCATTTTCTTCATCTTTTGATTGCTCAATTGTTTCAATTGGGTCTTTTGCTTAATTTACTCTTCTATTGAACTTGATATTTCATATATTAACTTACTAATATCATTAAAGATAAAAATATTAGTAGTAACATATTTTATTATCATTAAAATTATAAGTTAGAACTTCATTTGTACCAATAAAAATAAAAAGATGAACTATGACCTACTTTTGTGTTGGCATTTTTCGATTGCTCCTGATCTATCAAATAGAGTAGCCATTTCTTTTTTTTTTCCCGGGAGCACATAAGCTCTTTTTGAAAGGGAAGTGAAATTATTCAATGGCTTTCGATCTTCTTTTACCCATATAGAGCTAGAGAAAAGACCTCCTCAGTCACAGAACCTAATATTCTATTTTATTATAAAGGGCAAATAAGGAACATATCGGAATAAGCAAAGCCGTTCAGCTGTAAGTTTTCCCTTTCATTTCGAATTCATTCTTGAATTCAAAAAACTCTAAGTAGGAAAGGAACCTACGACCAGTCAGTTAAGCGACGATCGTTTTATCGTTGAGCTATTAGGGTGTGGGTTAAGGCATTGGCTTGCTAATCAATGATAAATCTTCTAGTACCACGGGTTGATATGGTAAATTCTTGATTAGAATTGTTAGTTTTGAAACATTTAATAAGGAAGTGGTTTGTGCATTCTTTACGGTTATTTTTATGATGATTAATTGTTTTGCAAGAGTTCACTCAACTATACGGCGATGTTAAACCAACAACACTAACATTACATATACTAAAGGCATCCCACATCTCTTTAGATTAGTATTCCTACATTCTTTGGTATCCGGCATATATGCCTTGGATAAACTATCTCATTGGATGGTGATAACTTATCCAATGCTTCTTAAGCCTAGTCCTGGTAAACATTAATATTCTCTTCTCAAACAGAATTATAGCTTTGAAACTCAACGTCCAACTTAAACTCATTTGGGTGACTCCAATCATTAGAAGATTTTCCACGTTATCTTATAAAATTCAAACATTAATCACTAAGTTGACTTAAAGTCTTCGTCTTGATATGCACACTTGTAAGAATGTTAATCATTTATATTTTGCAATCATTAAATTATGAAAAGGAATAAAAATATAAAAAGATATTGTTAGAATTTACAATAGACCTATGGGCCCACACAAGAAGGAAAACTAGACCACATATAAGCCTAAGTGAGGTTCCATCCTAAAATCAATTGGTGATAGGTGGAGTAGTCCATTAGACTTATATGTTGGTCTTCTTTTCTCTCTTTTTTCAATGTGGGGCAAACTCTCACCCTTATATTTCAACATATATACTCCTCCTATTTTATTCCTAAAAGACTAAAAACATGTCTTCCTAGAAATGATTTTGCCAAATCGATAAAGCCTTTACCTTCAATGCTAGCTCAAGAGCACATCACGAATTAAGCCTCAGGCTCAAATTGTGGAGACCTCAGGAGCTCAAGATCAAGGCCCTGCTGACAAGGAATAATTCTTACGTATCCGTCGCTTATACGCCACCTTTGGCAATAGATTATGGATGCTACAAATACAAAATGGAAATAGCAAATAGTAGTTAATCATCACAGATCATATGTACTGATCCCTGGATCAAAGACACGAGGGACAACATCTTTCACGCTTTGATATCGTACGATCTAAGTTTACGCCTAAAACCCAAAGATATTCATCATTATGAACTTTAGCTATGTGGTCATTCATATCTCCTTATTGCCTTCTCCTCCAGCTTGAGGTTGAGGCAGTAAGCGGCATTACTGGTACTTGATTTTTTCTTTTTTTAAATATGCATTTTAAACAAACGCTAATTGACACTAGGCTAGCATGCAGACAAGCATAAAGTTTTGGAACGAGATATTTTCACGTAGAACTAGAATGTGGTAATAAATGTTGTCTTAGCGCTCGACTCTAGTAGCCTATGTAAAGTGGCATTCAGTTTCAGACTTCAGAGTAAGAAATGGAATCAATGAAATCGTCCTGCATCCCTGATCACGACTCATGAGCTTAGCTGTGGTCTAGTTTCCAGGTTATCTGCGTAGATGATCACCTAATCGAAATAAAGGATAACCTGGGCATTAAAACCTGTACTACTTTACCTGCAAGTAGTGTAGCTCCCAGTGAGCTTCCTCTCAGCCCCATCACTCAGGTCTGACTAAGACCTTTTCACTTTTGAGGGCACCGCTTGCAGTGCAGTTCCTACTGGTAACTGCAACAAGCGACTAGCGACTAGCAACTAGCTACTGGCAAGCTTGGACTCATGTACCGCGGCGAAAATTGATAAAACAAGACCGACCCATCAAAATCCTATCTATATTCCAAATCTCATAATTACTATAAACAGAGTTACAGAAAAGAAAGTTCGTCTAAAGGCTCGTGTACTTGTAGGAAAGCACCTGAAAACACCTTGGCAAAACGTAAAGACCATCAGTCCGCCGTCTTTGCAGGGCGGGAACATTGCTTCAACCCCACCTTATTAATAAATACATCCACCGTCGCGTTTGTTTATCCATGTATGTATTTAGGCACATGTATATGTAGTGTTCTTTATGGACATACATCATAATACATATTTTGTTTTCCATCTAAGCGTAATATTTATATTCTTGTAGATTCCCAAAACCCTCTCCTGGGACCCTAACTTTGCGTCTTTATCTACGCCTTTTTGTCCTTGGTTCTTTGCTGCTGCCCATATCCCGTTCTTTCTTCTTTTGTTTCTTTGACAGCTTCACTTCTTTTATATATTTGTATTATTTGTTTAATGTCTTCTTCTTCCTCATCTTCTTCTTCTAGCAATAGCGGTGGTGATGGCCGTGAAACCTTCAGCAGCAGTGAATATAGTGGTAGAAGAGCTGGTGACTATGAAGCTGGACCATCTAGGACTCGACCACGTGCAGCCATTAGCGAGGTGTGGCCTGAGCTTTTTGTGGAATCTCTGGCTGCTCAAGTAGCCATTCAAGCTGCCAGGATCGCCGGTCGCCTCGCTGCTGCTCAAGCACTTGTGAATCTATTTCAGGTACGTAGTTGCTCTTTGATAATGCAAGCCAGAGAAGCCATGACAGGGTTGGTCGTGAGAAAATGAGTTTATATCACCCGAAGCCATTTAGATTTTGTTTGTTGGAGATGGAGGTCCGACGATACTTGTGTGTGAAATTGTTAGGCAGAGAAACAGAAATAAAGACGTATCTATCAGCATCCAGTAGATAACGATTCCAAGAGCGGACAAGTCTAGTCAAAGTGTTGTTTTGAACCTTACAGGTAGGATTTTAATAACACGAAAATATAAATAGTGTGGAAATTTACAACTCTTGTTTGATTTTAAAATTTGGTTGCGTAATGACGCTGGTGTTCATAAACTATAAACAATTGCATTCGCATCCAAGGATAAAAGGAATCGCCTTTTCTTTTGATCGGTCCCGTTCTAACCCGTTTTACGTCACTGTCGAATGGCGTACTTTGGTTTTTGTCAATATGTACATCCCTTCACTTTTCCATCACTATAGCAAAAATGTCAAGTTTCTGGACCCTCTTGAGCTAGCCTAAAATGGTCTTTTTCAGGTTTCGAATTCTCGCTTTCCATACTTGGTAAGATCCTGTCCAAGCTTTAGACAAATCCCCTCCCACCTTGACTGAACTTTCTCATCAGACCAAATCTACGTATTGGAGACAACTATTTCCTTTTTAACTAAAAATGCATGTAGATAGAGACATCCCTTTCAACTTAGCTGCGGTTGGTAGGAGCTGTAAGGCATGATTTAAGGAGAAAGGTTGGTTCAGATCCTTATCACTTTACCTTCCCGGCCTGACCATTTCTATATATGTAGACTTCTTGCCTTTACTCTTTTGTACACGACCAGTCTCAGGGCATCTTGATCTTTAATTATATGGGTAACAGCGTCATATCTAACCACAGTTAAGTTAGACTTTTCTTTATCAAGTCAATGCAAATGTTCTGCTAGCAAATTAAGGAGCAAAAGTGTAGTAAGAAGTGTTTTGTCGGATAAACAATGTACTGGGAGATAGATAATAATTGTATTTGCATTATTGTGAGTTTATAATAGATATACAATTGAATGGTAACGTTCTACTGGGCATTAATTGCTAAGGTAGTAGTTGAGTGTTCTATCAGTCAAAGCCAGTATTATGTACAATTGCAAAAAACGCACATGGGTATCTCCGATCCGAGAGGTAAGGTTTTCTCCTTTCCTTCAGAAAGCCCCCTGCACAGTCGATCACCTGTTTTCATCTTATCTGCATGCTTTTTTACATATCTCCAATGCTATGTTTTATGCTGTATGGAAGTTTTCTAACATCTCTTTTTCCACTTGGAAACGTATATTCGTTTGTGATACGTTACGTATGACTGGCTAGAGAGAAAGGCGAGGCTTTTCTTTTCTTTTGTCTTGGGAATGAAAGAGAAAATATGGGAAATCACGCTTATTGAAGCGTTAGACTGCTTGTCATATGAAACAAAAATTGTGTATGGAGCACAGCTAGCTAGCTGTTATGGTTTGTCTTTTTCCTCAAGAGCAGTTGGTTTTCGAAACCCTATCTGCGACCGAGACTGTGACTGAGGCTCTGAGTCTGAGCTCACCCTGAATCATGCTTTGTACTAAAGGCTGGTGGCTGTGAAGTGACGTTGCCGAAGCTAGAGAACATGCGGAAAGAAACCATTAGAAATACTATTTTTTATCAATGGGTCGACAAATGGTTGACGGTCTCCCTGTTAATGGGCAGGATTGTAGGCAGGCGCTGAGCTACAAGACAAATTCATTCTACTCTTTATTTTTATCTGTATACAGACACTGACATATGGGAAGCAATAACGCATGCCATGCCATGCCCCTTCCTCTCACTGCTTCTTTTAATGATCATAAAATATCTTCGAGTTCTCTTCTTCCTGACCCTACCCCGCAACCGTTTTCTGCTCCATAGCTCGGCCCTTTTTTCAGGGAAATTGTTTTATAATAAGCATGCCCATGTTTTCTCCCCTCAAATCTCGCTAAATATATGTTTAATATTCATCTCTTCAGGTATGTTCCACGTGGCGCGCCGTCTCACGCTCAGATCTTCTCTGGCAACGTCTCTCCCACCTTATCTGGCGTCGAACCCATCTCCTCCATGACACGTGGCGCGACGAGTACATCTTCCGCCATCGGACTGCCCGGAACTTCCGAACTCGGAGGTCGACCCATTTCATCCTCCATTTTGATCCCTCTGGCTCCAACGACCCTGACGCCCTAATCTGCCGCTGCCTCGCTCTCTCCGACCACTATCTCGCCTGTGGATTCGCCGATGGCGCCGTACGGCTCTTCCATCTCAACACGCGTCTACACGCGCGAACTCTCCACCCGCAACACCGCGATCAATTAGGCCGTTTTTCACGTGCTGTTTCAGGCATTGTCATCACCGATACGAAGTTGGTGTTCGCAAGCCTAGACGGAGACATCCACGTGGCAGCCTTGGACGGCAACGCTCAACCAAGGAGGGTCTACTTCGGAAACGTGGTCAACGACGGCGTGTTAGTTGACTTCACCGGATGTGGGCGGTGGTGGGTGGGACTATACGCCGGGGTACCGGGCCGAGCTTTTCACATATGGGACGGAAACACCGAAGAGTTGACGTTTGTTGGAGGAACGTTGACTGACCCAGAAGCAGTGATGGGATGGCACTTACTAACGGAGTTGACTGAATCTGTTGGGCGAGTTAGAGTAACGAGTCAGGAATCGGCGGTGGCGTGTACAAGTTCAAGGAACATAGTATTCGATCTGAGGAACCAGGGGGTGATATTAGATGAAGAAGAGTTTAGGAGACCGGCAATAGTGAGCTCGTTTGATGTGTGGAATGAGGCGTACGTAATTGTGAATAACAGAGCCGTGGCTAGCGTGCGCAGGGTGGGGACACGGGAGGAAGTGTGTAGGTTTAACATGAGGGCGTTTAACGTGAGGGCACATAGAGTCATGGGGTGCATAAATGGAGGGTATTCGCTAATGTGCGCTGGGGGTGTTATAATGGTATGGGAGATAGAGGAGAGAGGGGAGCATTTGTATAGTTTCCAGGAGAGAGTGGGTGATGTAAACGCACTTGTGGCCGACGAGAGACACGTGGCAGTGTCTTCAGGTGACACGATACACCTGTGGGATTTTGGGGCGGAGTAGAGAGAGAGAGAGAGTAGGGGTGTGACCGTGTGATGTTACATGTAGCATGTAGGAAATTTGGGAGAAATTAAGGATGATTTTTTTGAAGCTACTAACCACTTGATACAAGCACGTCTTTAGATTTCACTGAAGAGGAGGTTAAGTTTAATGAAGCGAGGAGAGGTGGCTATGGTCATTCTTATTATTTGTACAGATCCTGACTAGTTTCTTCATTACAAAGTTGAAGAGGATTTAGGGGGCATCCAAGGAGTATTTATTCTTTCTATTTGTTTAGAAGAATAGACCATGTTATCACCAAAAGTTGGCTTCAATGCATGCTAAAAATCAGGGTTATGTTTTTTATTGTTTGGTCTTCCAGTTCCAGGAGGTTTAAGAACAAGGCTCAAACGAAAGCTGAAGAAATTTTAGCAGACCAAGTGTTTCAGTTGCATTAATCAAAATCTACCTAGGCTTACAATTCTTGTCCTCAAGTATGCTCATCACTTTGCCCTGTATGTATGCTTGGACGAGCTTGGAAAATCTAGTTTCTGCATTTTATTTTCAGTAAAGTTGAATCCTTAAAACTATTTACAAATTGCAGAAACGTGACGATCTTAGCTTTCAAAAAGGTTGCATAAACGACTGGATACCGAATATCATGTTCGAGCAAGACCCTTCTTCAGCAGCATATCGTACACCCTGTCCACTTTGCTCGGCTCCACCCTAAAAAGGCTATGAGCATCAGACTTATTTGTAACGCTGCCCTTCATGACCTCTACTGACATAGTCTCAAGCATGTTGAGATAATGTGAAGGAAGTATTCTTATCTCTACGCATAATTGTTTCTCCTGCGCAGAAACCAAGGACTTTCCAGTTTAGGTCCTAACTCCCATAAGCATTGAGCAAAAGATAAAAGATCCGATGAACTGACAAACATTAAGAGAATAAAAAGTTGGAAAAAAAACTGAAAGAGCATCTTACAGATTCAGAGAGCAAGTCCGCCCCTGGAAGCCCACTGATATCCCAAACCTCTATGGGGTTAAAGAGAGCTTGATTTGCATAAGTCGAAGATGACTCATGGCCCAAAGAATTTAAATCAGTTGGCCACCTGACAATTCCATGAGGACTGCAATCAGCTTCCCCCTTCAGGAGAATTGGTCTCTGCAGGACTTTACCACCAGGAGGGCTTTCTTCGGTTTCCTTCTTCCTCTTCTGCTCGATAAACTTATTTGCTTCTGCAGCTGTTTGACACCCAGCAGCTCTAGCGTCCTGTAAAATTACTTTTGTTAAATTTCAATGAACTCAATCCAGAAAAGTGATCAGCAACCACCAAACATAACCTTTTTCAACAGCAAACTAAATCAAAGGTGGAAAGTTCAATTTGTTAAGCAGTCAAAAAGTGACATTTCCCAATCCAGGCTATTAAGGGAGGAGGAAAAACATTTTTGAAAAACTAAAACGTTATTCTTGCTGCGTGGTCACAATTCCCCAAGTTCTAAGGTTATGTATTAAAAACAGATGCTCAGGATCACGCAGGTGTCAAACCTGAAGATCTTTAATCCTTTTGGCAATGCGAAGTTCCTCAATAACACTCTTCATTAACTCTTCATGATCTTCTTTAGAGTGAAACCTCATAAAGACCTTGTAACGCTGATATATTTCCTTCTCCTCAGCTGAAAGATCCTTCTCAAATGGATCAGAGTAAAGTAAATTCCTTTCCAATATGAAATCTTTTCTGCGCTTCCTCTCATCTAACCTGTCAACAAGTTATCATTGATTAGGGACATAGTTGGCACGACCAAAAATCAGCTCTTGTTGTAAATATAACTAAATAAACTGTCCTAAGACCACATCTAGTACTTCCTTTTAGACTTTCAACCTAAAACGGTTAACGGCTGAGTTAATTATAACGAAATAAACTGTCCCCTAAAATCGCATATAGTGCTTCCTTTTAGACTTTCAAGCTAAAACAGTTAACAGCTGACTTTACGCAGAAGAACATAACATGAGAACTAACCGCATCATAACATCGATCAGTGGATCTACTTTAAAGAAAAGCTCACTGAACAAGAGCAACTAGCTCTGGCTTAGTGTCTTGGTTGAAATAGGGATATTTCCTATATCGCAAGTAGCAACTATTCAAGACTAGGTTGTACTTTTTCTGGATCAGAATAACTAATCATCATCGTGAGAAGAAGCTAAGCATATTGAAACATCAAATACATGTTCGTTCATCTGATTTCAAGTGTACCTCCTTGAGTAAATACGTAGAACTCGTAGTTTTAGTTCACGCTCTGCATCACTGTCAGAATCCTTGAACTCCATATCAGCAAGTAGCTGTTCAGCATCATTGTCGTATTCAACCTCAAATTCTTGTCTCTTGAAATTAAAGCCGTTTAACTCTGTCATGGAAGGTCCCTCTCCAGAAACTCTAGGTTTTTTCTCTCCAGTGCTCCTGTCTGCCTGGCCTTCTGTTTACATCAGATAAAACTTAAGAGTAAGCATTCCTTGATAAAAATACAGATGAAGCCGCGAATCAACAAATGCATATCTGTCAAAAAATAATCAGGTTTATTTCCCAACGCAACCTTAATAAAATAAAATAAAATAAATATAACTTCCACATGACTACTAGTTTTGGAAGCAAGATTTAACAGTATATATCAATCTCATCTATAAATTAATATTTTATGCATCACTCCTACATTGAAATATTCTGGAAATTTACACATAGATGAAACTGTACCCTCCACTTTGACAGCATCGTTAGCCTGGGCTAAGTTGGTGGTCACCTTAACTGGACCTGCGAGTGTGACACTGTTGCTTAATCGAGTAACTGAGCCAACTTCTGATATCAACAAAGAAAATTGCTAAAGCTTGCAGTGACCCCCTAGTTCTGCTGTACAGAATAATGTCAACAATAATTACATGCCAGGATTGTCCATTTTGCTTCACCTATGTTTGAGATAGATGAAGATTCTTGAGCCGATTCCTCTTTTCTTGGAACTTCATTTCTGGTAAAGAATGTCCACAAGGATCAGAAGTCAGGACTAATCTTTGACAGAACATTAAAAGGAGACCATGATGAATAGTCGTACTTCACCCTTGCTGCAAAGGTAGATTCTTCTTTTAGCATAAGCTCTCTGGATGCAGGGACCTCTAGGGTTGAATGTAAGTCTCAATCAGTATTCTTTATCACATGAAGATTAAATAGATTACTTACATGACCAGTCAAATTACAAGAACATGACAAATGGGTCCCAAAATAGAAGCAGACCACCCTATGCTTTATGTGATTTTTTATAGTTTAAGATGTAAAACAGAGGCAGCAGGGAACAAAAATTTTTGTGTTTTACTTCAAAAGTAGAATGAGAAGTTGTAGTGACATGGTATAGTATCCAGACTCATACATACAACCCATAAATTAGCTAAAAGAGCATTTTGGTATGAAAACACTAAACATCCAATTGGAATACAAATATCGCTAGAAACTGTCTAATTTTGCCTTTCGGATATAGAAGCACCTAGGAAACTGTAAAATTGAAATCTAATCTAACCTTTCTTGATTGTGCAATGGCTTTTAGCCATCTCAAGAAGTTCTTCTCTGCTTTTGCCCCTTACATGAGACATATCCTTGAAGAATAAAACCAATAAAAATTTTAAAAGAATCACCATCATACAATGCTTGGCTTGATGCCTAGACACCAAACATCAGTTAGCTAAACAGAAAACCCATGGAGTACAAAGAGAGATTAATATTGCAATTGAAACCATCATCCTTATTACACTATTCAACTTACCGGGAGAGGAAAGAATGGGGAATTCATATACACAGCATTATAGTGATCAATACATTGTGATTTCTTCATTGTTCCAACATGATCTGCAACTTCAGTCCAATTTCCAAATCCATACATTTCTATGCCCTACAATCAGATTCAACAATATTCAGATAAACTAGGAAACTATGCAGCAATGGCATCAGCAATGAGTAAACACCAAGAAATATTAAAATGATATCTGAGATCATGAACACCTCTAGAAGTAATATCTCTTCATCTGCATTCCATTCTGGACAAATGAGGGGAAATGACAAATTATCCTGTTGAAACAATGATGAAATTCATAGACATAGTAAGGCAATCCCACTTGCTTATCCAAAAATTTAATTACATTGCTGAGGAACCTGAGAAAATGGGAAATGAGGAAACAGGTTGAATTGACCAAAAATATACGATAGTAACCAGGTTATATTATGCAGGAATTCAAATGCATTCCTAGAGGCATCAAAGATAGTATAACACTCTGGAGTGCGATTGTCCCTACTTTGAACATGGATAACATAATCCATCTTGTAGACAATGATACCACTCTTAGATACATGGATTTCAACTAAAAAGTCATATTGATTATAAATTCGAGATGCTCCTATCACAGTAGCGGGTTAAGAGCTAAAAAGGATAACTTTTATAACAAGGTTACTAACCATGACTCTGTATGGATGATTGCATTTGTGAGGGGATAGTTCAGCTCCAATAGAGAAGCACTCCACACAAAGGTCAAAATCAGGACACAGCGCACATTTAATCCGAACCATTCCAGAGATATCTTTATGGCAATAATTGCAGTGATATAATGCCCCTTTCCCTTCGCTGGAATCTTGACACACTGCATTAGAGGAGATACAGAGTAAACTGCGTGCACTCATATGCCTGAAAATCTCAATCTACACAGGATTATGTCGAGCATACCGGCATTAGGTGCAGTATCTGTGTTGTCAGGATTTGTTGCCGTTCTTTTTCTCTTCGATCTACTGAAGCAGAAAGCATCACATAGATGCAATTGAAGACAGCACAAAGAGGAAAAAAAAAAAAGCTGTACGTACCTGAGATTAGGGTCGTCATCGGTAGAGCGAGATACTGCTCGAGAACGACCCATGACAGTTTCTGATCTAGGTGATAAAAATCAGAAGATGAACCAGCACCCTCGAAGAATACTGGGATTGAATTTGGCAGTCGAGGCACGATTCAAGTTCGGATTTTGATTATTATTATTATTATTAATTTTTTATTGTTCTTATTAATTTCCTTATTATTCTTATTAATTTATTATTATTATTATTATTATTATTATTTATTTATTTTATTATTAATTAAATTTCTTATTATTATTAATTTTCTTCTTCTTATTATTATTATTAATTTCTTTATTATTTTTATTAATTTATTCCTTATTATTATTATTATTATTATTATTATTATTAATTATTTTATTATTAATTAAATTCCTTATTATTATTAATTTTCTTCTTCTTCTTATTATTATTAATTTTTTCTTATTATTATTATTAATTTTTTCTTCT